>JAAGKR010003129.1:0-79779 GCA_011419295.1 Clarias macrocephalus
CTGTGTTTACATCCAGTATTTTTCACTGTCTGTTAATGATATTTATTGAGTTCAATAAATATCAATAAATATCATTAACAGACTGAAAAATAATGAACACTTTGCATTATATTTCAAGATAATGCGTTAGTTTATGTCGATCCATCCAAAAAGAAGGATTTTGAAGACCTTTTTTTAAAGGATTTTGAGAGAAATTTTGTTGCGCACAAAGTTGCATCACTGAGACGTTAAAGTAAAAGTCCAAATCATATATTTGAGCTGTTATGGTATTACCGTTTATAAAGTAGACTGCAGCATGGGCACAGTGATTGCAGTTTTCACGGACTGACTCCTGAGAGAGTCCCACCTCACACAGAGGCCGTTTATTATTGCGCGAGCTCTGTTCCGCTCTGTAGTTCATTAACGAGCACAGGTGTTTCACACCGCACAGACAACTCGCTTTCACGCTCAACGCTTTTTACGTCGTTTTTTTTTTCTTGTAGTCCTTGGATTAGGCTAATATTATATGATAAACCTGACTAAGATATTTTTTTAGTGGCGTACACTGTTACACTTAAATTTGGGCTTGTTCAATTATAAATATTACTTAAATTTTTTTTAAACATATTTCGTTTTTTTTTTTCGGGACGTGGATATTTATTCACCGAAAAACTGAAAATGCGTTACTGGATTCTTGCGTGTTTGTTCTCGACTCTTCCACAGCCGCTGCACCTGTCGTGTCTAAACAGGATGTACATGATGAACGTGGTGTTGCTGCAGGACGGCGTTTCCCCCTGGAGTATGAACTTCGTTCAGCCAGCGGTGATAAAAGCCATTGAATCCGACGCGGAGATCAACTTCAAAAGTAGTAGGTTTATTTCTCGTTGATTATTAAAATCAACAGACATTTTAATGTTGGGGAGCAAATAGACGTGTTGTCCGTGTAGGTCCCCTAATCAGTGTAGTTTGTGAACCAGTGCAGTGTGCTTGGAAATGAGGTGTGGACCTTCCTACCTTCAAATAAACTCACAAGTCAATTTTATTATTAAAATGATTCTGTAATAATTTTATAACCACAATAATATAAATATAATAGTGGAGGAATGTGATAAGATATTATTATTATTATTATTATTGAACCAACATTTTTTTTTCTGCTCTCTGTTGAAGTAACATTTAAGATACACACTCACTCACTCACTCACTCACTATCTATACTGCTTTATCCTGTATACAGGGGAACCTGTCCCAGGAAACTTCGGGTACGAGGCGGGGTACGGTGAACAAATAGCAAATTTAGGGCCATGATTATGTTAAGTGTTTTAAATCATTTCACTGGTGCTGTGGTTTTAGATGTACTCTACAATCTGACTGCCACCTATAATGGGTTTCAAACCATCTATTACCGAAATAAAGGCTGTAGCAGCAGCATCTGTGAGGCAGTAGAGATCCTGATAGACCTCCAGGTGAGAGTTGATTTTAGATTCTATGTACTTTGAGACATGGTCATCACACTGTGAACACTGCTAAATCTCACAGCCAACATTCTCTTGTAGAACTCAAGAATGGTTGGCTGCGCTTTGCTGGGACCATCCTGTACCTATGCAACCTTCCAACTGGTGGAGTGAGTTAGACTGAGATTACTAATTTTGGGATGTATTCAGAGTTGGTGACTTAAGTCTGAAAGTTTTGTCAGTATTTATGTAAGGAAATTTACATGCATTCAGACCTTTGTGCAGACCTACTTAAATAATTTTTTTAGGCCTTTTGTTTAGATTCTGCAAATCACTTGCATGCAGTACATGAGTGTAAGATTACCAGATCTTTCTTGAGTAGAAATGCCTAATACTTTCAAAAGTGTCAAGATGACAGACTTTAAACTCATGTACTTGCCTTTGAATCTTAAAAAAATCTGATACAAAATGCAGACTAAACAAAGAAATTATTATTAATCTGTGATGTTAGTTGTAATTAAACCAAGACAAAATAAAAATGCATTAATATAAATGAAAATATAGCAATTATCTGATTATAACAATCATTCAATTAACTATTATTTATACAGTATAGTGTTTTTAACACTGGTTATTTATGTAAAGCTGCTCCACAGAGTCAAAAGAAAATTAGGGAAAGTATTTGGAAATTTTTAAGAAAATATGTAGAAATCATAATTATCAGATTGTCCCTGATGAGCAAGCCGGGGGTGACAGTAGCAAGTAAAATCTCCCTGATATGGCAATAGGAAGAAACCTTGAGAGGAACCGGACTCAACAGGGAACCCAGTAATCAGGAATTAATATTGCAGATTATAATCAGGAGTTATATACTGTATTGATATTGTGAATGTTCTGTTTAGTTAAAATTTGCTTTAATTTAACAAGGATGGCGTCTAGCTTATGAATCATCACTTGTTTCAGCTCAATCTGTAGTACTATTTTAAATGTGCACACATTTCAGTGAAACCAGGAAATACCAAAATAAGTCCAATGGAGCAATGGTCCGCCATGACTAGGGCTGAGAACCAGTGTCTTAATTCACTGTGTTCTCCTACAGTTTAAAGGATAAGCTAACATATGCTGTGTTTACAGTCCACCTTAGGTAAGAGGCTGTCTTTGACCAAAAAAAATGACTTCATAGATTTTCAAGTGATTAAAGCTGTTAATTACATAAAAATGTCATATTTATCTGTTTAATTTTGGCCTAAAATTGTATTCCATAGTATTGAAGGTTGTTTTGCCAGAAGATAAATTTCAGCATGATGCATTATGGTTACATGTAATTGTTAGACACTATGGACTAAACACTTGCTTCCGATCTTGAGTCAGAAAATGCTCTATAATTCAAGTCTACAATCAGGCATACTTCAAGTATGTGTCAATTTAACTCAAAATACATTGTATGATTAACGATCATGCAATTTTGAAATAATGTTTAGGCTTGTAGTTATGTTTGAGGTTTGAATGCATAAGTGTACAATTTTGGTATCACATTCTCACTTCAAATTTTATCTGTAATGACCTGAAAATGTCTAGAATTGCCAAGTAGCCCTTTGCTCTTTAATGTAAAGGCAAAGATCTGTTTCAGTTAAAAAAACTATGTTTCTAAGTTTCTTCTCTTCGAAATATTTTATCTTATGTTCAACCTGGCAGTCGTGATGTTGGTCTAGCACTCAATATTCCCATCATCTCAGCGGGAAGCTTTGGCCTGTCCTGTGACTACAAAGCTGACTTGACACGCATACTGCCTCCTGCTCGCAAGGTCTCCAACTTCTTCATCAACTTCTGGAACTTCTCAGACAGTATTAAGCCTTCCTGGGAGAATACATACATCTACAAAAAAGCCAATATCACAGAGGATTGCTTTTGGTGAGTTACCAGAAGTGTTCTTTGCGAGAAATAAGTTGACCTTGTGGAAAGCTAATGAGATATAACTTTTTTTTTTTTTTTTACTAGGTACTTGAATGCCCTAGAGGTTGCCTCAGGCTCCTTTGCTGCCAGTGTTAAGACACGAGTGGTGCTCAGAAAAGAAGAAGAGTTCAGTGCTGCACTAAAAAACAAGAAAGAAAGTAACTGTAAGGATATACTCCAGGTTTTTGTTTTATTTTCTCATTTTTTTATTCAGGCAAATGTTTGTCCATCACTAACTAGCATCGGTTTCTACCACAGTGTTTATTTTATGTGGAACTCCTGATGATATTATTGAGTTGAAGAATGGCTCTCTGGATGTTGATGTTCAAATTGCCTTTATTCTCATCGATCTGTACAAGTTAGTCATACACCATTCACTGCTGTTTCACCCTTTTAGTTTTAGTCTTAGATTTAGACTTGGTTTTCTGTTGAAGCTTTAATTTCTTTCATGGTGCTCATGGAAAACAACATAGCAAACTAAACTTTGCCATACATCTCATTTTAGTGACAAATACTACCTTGAACCATCCAGTGATGCTATGAAGAATGTCTTAGTCCTGACAATGCCCAACAGTCGGAATTACACCATAACCTCCAACAACACAGTGAGGGTTTTTCCTGATTAGAAAATGTTCAATCATTAGAAATTTTCTATCTCTCATTGTACCTTTTTTAAACATCTGTTCTTTTGTCTTGTTGACTGTAGATGAATGACTATATTGCAGCATACCATGATGCGGTGCTGCTGTTTGGGCAGGTCATGAGGCAAATTTGGAGTAATCCTGTCTTGGATGTAGACAGTGTCAACGTAAACTATTTCAGAAATGTGTCATTTAAAGGTCAGAGACTTCAAATCCTGTTGACTTCCTAATTATGTCTCAGTTACAGTTTGTAAAATTATAATGTAAAAATAGGCTTGTGTGACTACAATATGTTTATGATAACAGGTATTGCAGGAGATTATATGATAGATGAGCATGGGGATAGAGATGTGGTGTTTTCACTGATTTATACCAGCACCAGCAATGAGGTAATCAATAATCTTTAACTACTCCACTTACTAGACCAGATTTATTTGCCTGGGAGATTATGGAAATGTGGGAAGCATTTCTAAAGTTACTGCCATGATACTGACAGAGAGCACACCAATTGTGTGCAATCAGTTTTTGTTATCAGACATATAAGCTTAAGTTCCCCTTTCTGTCCTTCAGTACAAAGTTCTGTATGAGTTTGACACCAGCAACAATAAAACAACACTGGTAGACAGCAATCCTTCATTCATCTGGCCTCAACAGCAACTTCCTGATGACCAGCTTAATGTTTATAACGCAGGTGCCTTAGTTTTTCTCATTTAATTATTATTGCAGTTAGCAGTTTGACACTGCTGGTATGATATTAAGTACAGATAAGCCATATGTATAGTATGTATAATGTCATTCACTTAAGCAACCATCTAACACATTTTATTTATACCCAGGTCTGGTGGCTGAAAATATTGTTATCATATCACTGGTCTCATTAGCACTGGTAGTGATAGCTACAGTTGCATTTGTCTTATACTGGTAAGAACGTCAGAGATGATCACTATAGCTCCTCCCTGTCACAATTTATTAACTGCTTTCTGTTTTAATTGTGTTTGGAGAACATGACGAAATATGCTTTCTGTTTTTCCAGGCAGAACCGGTCATACCGTCGTAAACAGAGGCAATGGTCCCACATCCCTGTAGAGCTCCTAACCCCTGTAGAGTCTAGTGAGCGAAATATGGTGTCTCTTAAGGTAATGTTTGTCACGTATGCAGACCTAGGCTTTATGCCTTTGGATCATTTTGGATCTTGATCCATTCACTTTGCTTTAGTCATTTTGACATTGTAAAGGACACAACTAGAAATAGAAATATGAAGACAGTACTGTATGAGGCATGATTTGTTCCAAAGTTTTATACACTTAAACTTTCTTTGTACCTTTCTATTGGATCACATTTATTAACTACGTCAGCCAAATGATATATGAACTATGCATCTTTTAACTGCATCAGTTTTTAGTTATATGCCTTTTGGTTTATGTGGCTTGCTTTTATGGTTCATCAGCAAATGGTTACTAGGTCCATTTAACCACATTGAATCAAATTCATTTAGAGATAGCAGACAATTCATAATTAGTAGACAATTAATAATTACTAAACACTCTATCTGATTAATCAGATTGATGAGGATGCATGGAAAGATACAAGTCAGAAGATTCGCCGGGCACGCTATGATAAAAAGGTGCTTTGTCATTCTCCTAGTAACTATCTCATCATCTTATTGGTTGGCATAAAAAAGAAAATAAACAAAACCTTATATTTCAAAGCAAATACATTTTGTTGTTGTAGATTGTAATCCTTAAAGACCTGAAGCCATCTGATGGCTGCTTCAGTGAAAGACAGAGAATAGCACTTAATGCGGTAAGCGACATGTGCCTTTTTCCCCTCTTCACGACAGTTTGGACTCCATTTGTGACAAGCTCTTGTTAAACTTTTGTACATATACCTATGATAAAGAAGTTCAATATCAGTTTTCCATAACTTCAGATATTTTGTATTTCCTTGCATTTATTACTGCAAAACTTGAATTCACAATATATATATATATATATATATATATATATATATATATATATATTCCAATTGGCTAAAATGTACCCTATAGCACATAACTAATAGCACGTAATCCATGCAGCTTGGTTCTTCATTATGGGCAATTTTTAAACAAATGAAAATGTATGAGATCTGTACAACCAAAGGAACCTATGAAGACATCCACAATCAGAAGACTTGTGTGAAAAAGACCCTATTTTAAGAAAAATAGACTGGATTTTGCAGATGATGATCAAACTTTTAGAAGAGTGTTTTCAAAATGTAGTTATTTGGTCACAATGATCAGCAATATGTCCACAGGAAAAAAAGAGTTTGATTGAGCAAGGAGACCCAACAACCTGACTGAGCTACACCAGATCTGTCAGGAGATATTGGCAATTCTGGCTTTAGGAAGCTTGCAGGAAAGTTATTTGAAGTGTTTTATTCAAGTTAAGTAATTAAAAGACATTGCCACCAAATAATAAGCGTATGTAAACCCATTAAGTGTTATGACCCAATGAAAAAATTATATATTCATTAAAATTAGTTAAAATCAGAAATCCCTTAACTAATATTTTGAATTCAAGACAGTTTTATCACTTTAATCAATGCTCATCATCTACACATTTTGCTTTGTTTTGTTTATTTTCTACATTCTAGAACACTACTGGAGTTTTGGAAATTGTGAAATAGAACATATCGCATTAGGCAATTAAATAATAACAACAAAAACCAGTCAGTTGTTATTTTAAGTCAGCTGTTCTGGAACAGGTCTTGCACTTGACAATACAATGCAGTTCTAGTACTATAAATATTTGGATGGTTGCAGTCACAAACCATTACAGAAATTCTGTTTGAATTCATGCTTATGGCAATTAGATTTACACTAATTAATTTAACCCAGCAAATGTATGGAAAGATAAGTAAAGGTGAAGTTGTGGAAAATTGAATTTGAACGCCATCACCCTGTGTGTATAAACTTTAAATCCTTAATTGAAAACACATGTTTTGCATTTCTTGAAGCAGTACAATGTATCTTAAATGCAAGCTAACTAAAATTTTTGATGGTCTTCTTTCTCTTCAGCTATTACAGATCGATTATTACAACCTAATAAAATTCTATGGTACAGTTAAGATTGATCATGAGGTTTTTGGAATGTTTGAGTACGGAGAGCGGGGATCACTGAGGGTGTGTAGAATCACATCATCATAAAGTCACCCATACACTGGTTCAGCTCAGATTTACACCTATTTCTGTATTCTTTCAGTATGTACTTAATGATAGGGTTTCCTACCCAGAGGAGACCTTCATGGACTGGGAGTTCAAAATTTCTGTCATGTATGACATTGCAAAGGTATGTTAATAATTTTCATTGTTTGAGTTGGACATTTTTTGGATGTTTTGAGAAGCATAAAGTCTTTAATGTGGCACCATACAGGGCATGTCCTATCTTCACTCAAGCAATATTGAAGTCCATGGCCATCTGAAGTCCACCAACTGTGTCATTGATAACCGTATGGTAGTAAAAATTACTGGCTTTGGTTTTAATACTATCCTCAGTCCAGATAGAGGTAAGTGTTCCTCAGTTGCTGCATTTACATTGACCTGATTTTTATGTCATATTCGATTAGAAATGTTTTCTTCCTCACAGATCTGTGGACTGCCCCAGAACACTTACGAAAGGAGGGCATTTCTCAGAAGGGAGATGTGTATAGTTTTGCCATAATTGCACAGGAAATCATGCTGAGAAAGTCCACATTCTACACCCAGGCCTGTTCTGAGAAAGCTGGTGAGACTGTTACACCTCTGTTATACACATACTGACCCCTGCTGGGCAGCTATTGGTTAGCCTTAGATTTATCCAAATGGTGTTCATTTCCAGTGACATTGTAGACGTTGAATGCCATGGTAGAGTAAATGTTGATTGGTAACACATTGTTAAATACTATTACTATGTGTACAAGCGTCATTTTCTTTATACAGAAAAGTTGGACCGTGTGCAGTATCCTAGAATGCTGTGCTTTTTCAGGCCTGACCTAAACTTTGAAACTGCGAGTGAAAATGAATTGGAGGTGTGTGTAGATTTATGTACATGTGTGTGTTTGTGTATATTATATTCAAGTGGTATTTAAATACATTTCTGATAAATGCGAGGGCAAACAAAAGAAGATCAATATTGTATTGTGCCTTTTGTCCAATCTGATTAGGTGTATTTGCTTATCAAATCCTGTTGGGATGAAGACCCTGAAAAAAGACCAGATTTCAAAAAGATTGAAAGCACTTTGGGGAAAATTGTCAGGTAATAACCATTCAGTCCGGAGAAAGAAACTTATAATACAAAGAGATGGGCAGGTGCATTACTAAAGATAATGCCGGATGCTACACATTGCAATACAGAAAGCAAGGCAGTGCAAAAGTCATTATAAGCAATAATACCAATTATAATGCAAAGTGGTGGAATAGCGGTAGGGGTACATGTTTTATAGTTTACTGTGCATTACTGCATAGCCACACATAGTATTGCACATTGTAATCCTGATTACATATTTTGGTGGCAGGTGATTATTATGCTACATTAGAATTACTATAGAAGTTGATGTAGTTTTACAAGCGTGTTTTAAAAATATTCCACAGTCTTCACAACCAGGCCAATGAGAGTTACATGGGCAATCTGATTCGGCGGCTACAGATGTATTCCCGTAACCTGGAGTACCTGGTGGAAGAGCGCACATCACTGTACAAGGCAGAGAGGGACAGAGCAGACAATCTCAACTTTATGCTTCTCCCAGGGTAAATGTCCAAAACTGTAAAGCTTCACTGTCCTCAGCATGTTCATAACACACAACCAGACATTCCTCAATTTCAGACATAGTGTGCCTTACAATTTCAGTGTTTTATGTGGACATGTTGTACACAAAAACTCTCGAGCTGAAAGAATTTGTCTATTCTAGGCCGGTGGTCCGCTCTCTGAAGGAGACTGGCATTGTAGAGCCTGAGCTGTTTGAAGAGGTCACTATCTACTTTAGTGATATTGTGGGTTTCACCACTCTTTGCCACTATAGCACACCCATGGAGGTGGTGGATATGCTCAATGACATTTACAAAAACTTTGACAGCATCCTCGACCATCATGATGTCTACAAGGTGCCTTTGCAGATGATTCTACATCCCATTTAAACAGTATTTGTGCAAAATCCATTTTGTACTTCATCAGTAGACATCAAATAATATGATCTTTTTGCCTGTTACTGATTCAGGTAGAGACAATTGGCGATGCGTACATGGTGGTGTCTGGTCTTCCACGACGAAATGGAGACAGACATGTGATGGACATTTGCCATATGGCACTGGATATCCTTTCTTTCATGGGTACTTTTGAGTTGCGCCACCTTCCTGGCTTACCTGTATGGATCCGGATAGGGGTGCACTCAGGTATTGTTCAGATGTTGTACACACACACACACACTCACACCAGGGCTGACAAGTGGTGTGTGGTCCAGGGTGATATTTATGTTATGTGAGCAGGCTGCAGGAAGGTGGCTTGTATGCTGTGACTGCATACAAATACAAAGTGTATTTTAACCATCATGTTAATTACGACATATCAGGATTAAACACTATTCAAATGAAGGCTTTGCTGGATGCTGAGCTGTACCTTTTGCATAAAAAATAGAGGTGTAAATGTTGCACACAATGGGCATATTATCAATTAAGTACAAAGTAACTAAGCATGGGTGCATAATTGCTTGTGTGCAGAATTATACTGGGTTAGTAACATTACTACAGAATAAAATGTAAAGCTCAGACATATTCAGGTCTGACCGTGAGATCCAACATATATAATCATGATCATAATAAGGACTGTAGAAGGAAGGAATATTTTCCACAATATTTCTAAAATATTTCTATTAGTTAATTTGAATTTGAATAAAAATAAAATGTAACTTGGTTAAAAGAGGCTAAAAACATAATTGTAAAAAAATAACTACTGCTTATCACATGCAAAGGTCCTTGTGCTGCGGGTGTCGTCGGGCTCAAGATGCCCAGATACTGTCTGTTTGGAGACACAGTGAACACTGCCTCTCGCATGGAGTCCACAGGATTGCGTAAGTATCACCAGCAAAACCTCACTAAAGTAGCATAAACATAACATTATTTACTGTATGCCATGTATGTATGCAGTAATTGATTATATTCTAATAACAACTAGGGAATGTCTCCTCTCAAACTGTCTGTCTGTTCTTTGTGCACGCTGGCAAAATATGTGCTGTAAATGCAATAAAAACATTGCTGTTCTACCCAAACTGCATAATGCTGGGGGAGTTTAAAAAACAAAATGAGGAAGAAATGATTAAATAAAACAAAGACAAAAAGCCATGTTAATATCGGATGAACTAAGGCTCATGTAATGTTTGGTGCAATTCGCACTAGCCATTCTGGGGCAACTGACTTTTTAATATGGAGTTTAAATATTTTTAAACTCGCTTTTTATGGTGGGGTTGGCAAGCTCCAGGGCCCCTGCAGGCAATCTAATTAAGCTGGATCAGCAGAAAGTCCTCTCTGCCTATTTTCCCTAGTTCGACCCCAGTCTGGAAGTCCTGTTTTTTTATGCCAGGGTGGTAAGCTCCAGGACTCACAGTGCGTCTAACCGCTTGAGTGCCCGACTGGAGAGCACACTTGGTGAACTTCTTTTCACCGGTTCACCCCTTTACTGGAAGGTGGCCGGCCGAAGGGCTCCAGTGGGGTTGGCAATGCATGTCCATGAGATTGGGGCGGAGCTTCTGGGGGAGGTGAGGGTAGAAGAGGGATTGTATTTGTTTGGCTCTTGTTACTCCACCTTTAAGCTCCCGTGTATCACGTCTTCATAGAAATTCCTAGAATTACAATAACAATATTGCCTGACAGATTAATTATAGATGGCTCTTCTTTGTTCACACCTCAGCCTTGAGGATCCATGTAAGTCAGTCGACAATCAACATTATCAAGAAGGCTGACTGCAAGTTTGAATATATAAAGCGAGGAGAGACATATTTAAAGGTATGTCCAAATAAACAAGCCACAGTCCAATTAAAAAAATAGAATTTGTTAGCGTAGGTAGATTAAATAAGTTAATGTATCAACCATTAAACCATTATTTATGTCATTACAATTGTACTCATTAGGGTAAAGGCAAAGAGACAACATACTGGTTAACAGGAGTTACTGGACAAAACTACAATTTGCCTACACCCCCAACAGCGTGAGTCATTCTTTAACTCATTCCTCAATATTTACATAATATTTATTAAAGATTACAACTAACATTTATCAAACAACCCTATTTAACTGTCTAATTAATAAAGTAAATACATTTTATGTAAAATAGTTATTTACCTGTGTTAATGTTGTTCTGTTAACTGCTTGAGTTCTAGAAATTCTACTGATTGGGCAAAAGGTTCTGAAATTATTGTCGAATGACTACAGTGTTTTTGCATTTATTTTATTACCTTGCTGGAATATTTAAGATCTCATACATTGCACCAGACTATTATATGGGGCTTATTGCACCTAGCATTTCATAATTTCACATAAAAATACTATAGTTAAAGAGCTCTTTTTTGTTGTGTTATCCTGCAGCCAGAAGATTTTGTCTGTTGTATTCTCGCTTTCATTTTTTAAAGTGCTCAGAAAAAAGGTTAGGAAAAATAGCTAATCTCCTGTATTCTTTGGTGATGGTAGTGAAAATTTCCAGCGTCTGCAGCAAGACCTTGCAGAGATGATAAAGAGTTGTCTGGAGCAGCGGTCTCCAGGTCTTTGGAAGAGGAAAACACTTTCAGCACGTCAGAGGAAGCTTAGAGGTCACTCAGAACTGGCTGACAGTGAGCAGCCTGAGTACTTCCATTTGGCTATTGCAGAAAACATTAGTACATACCTGTAGCCTGTAAAATATTTGTTCCATGGTCATTGCAGAATATTGTAAATAGTTTATATTTAAATATCAAAACTAGTGCATTTTGCATCATTTTATGTTGTATTCCTTTTAAAGCTTTTTTTTTTTTAAATGTTCATATCATTTTCTTGTCAGTGGTTTTCAGTTACAAGTGTAAACTTTTGAGGAAATATTTTTAAAGCAGTTTTTTAATTCACCAGCACCACCAGTTTTTATGCAACCAATTTAAAAGAGAGGTAGATTAGAATTTTCTTTATTACTGCTCATTACAATTTAATTATAGTAAGTTTTCATCAGGTCCATCACACCATTGCCAATAAGAAAATCAACTAATCCAAAGAAATTTTAATTCACTTTTATTAACTTATTAATCTTTAATTTTCTACCCCATGTCACTTGAAAACTTAGGTGCTTGATTTGTATGCTTATGGAAAGTTTGTGAATAATGCACAAATCAAAATAAATAATCTTTATGAAGTATATTGGAACTGTCAAAAAAAAAGGGAGGGGGGGGAGGAAAAACAGGGGCATCTTCATACTGGAACATGATTGGGGCCTTTAAGTTCCAGTGAAAGGAAATGTTCGTGCCAAAGCATTGAAAGCCATCCAATGTTGAGGAAACATCTTGGGGTATAACAGTGCAAGGCTATGGCTTTTGGGCACATAATGTGTGTAGCATTTACAGTGCTGATGGAAAGTTTTCAGACCCTTTCAAGTGTTTCAAATTTTGCTGGGTTTCACACTCATCTTAAAATGTATTCAAATCCTTTTTTCTCTCTTAACATTCTACACAAAAAGCTGCACAATGACAAATTAAAAACAGTTGTTTGGTGTGTTTTTTATTTACTTTATTAAAAATAAAGACTGAAATATCCAATTTACGTAAGTGGTCAGACCCTTTTTTATGACATTTGGAGCTCTGATGCATCCTTCTCCTACCAGTCATCCTTGAGATGCTTCTACAATTTAATTGGAGTTCACTTGTGCCTAATTGAATTAATTTGACATACTGTAATTTGGAAACGCACACATCTCTCTATATAAAGTCTCACAGTAGATGGTGTGTCAGAGTGAAAACAAAGCCATGAGAGCAAGAGCAAAATTATCTGTAGACTTGAGAAAACGGGTCTACAGATACTAGATCATTACATAGATCTGGGAATGGGTACAAGAATAATTCTGCAAAATTGTCTCTATTCTGATGTTCTTAAAATTAAATGAAGCTCTAGACCTGTATCTGCATGAATTTTTTTTTTTGTTTTTTTTTTTGCATTGCTTTGCTGCCACATTACTTTTAAAGTGACTGGAAACTAAGGTTATTTCAAATTTTGAGATAAAAAGAACTTCTGTTTATAACTTATAAATACTATAGACAGCAATGATATAAATTAATTGTCAGCACTCAAAATGACACATTTTACCAAAATAAGTAACATACAGTATAAACAAACAAAAGAAATACTTATAAGCCATTATTCCATGACTGGCAATGCTCCTCAGCTGATGGGAAGAAAGCTGTCACATAAACAAATTTTTTACATATCCAACACAGTTGGTATGAAAAAAGTCCACCATGAAGGTGGAGGGAAGCTGTGCTTGAGGCAAAAACAAACAAACAAAAATACATTTAGGATGAATAAACTAATAAAGCATAAATTATGTATTTTTTAAATTAAATAAAAAAATTACACAGAATTTAAGAAAGTAAAATACCAATGTGTGCATTCCATTAAAAATGTGTTCTGATACAAAATTGGATTGGTCTCTAAATATAGGCTTACCATTCCATACTTAATGTACCTCATACAAACCTAATGCCCTGCACTATGACCTAATTATAATTACAAATGGATTATGATTATACAAATGGTTATGTTTACAAATTCTGTATTGTCTAAAAAAATTAATACAATTTTGCAGCACAAAGGAATGAATAATGAATGTGCTCAGTCACAATATGTAAAAAAAAAAAAAAAAAAAAAGTATTTCTTTTGATTTTTGACTTTGTGGCTTGTTGTTTAAAATAAGTGAATTTCTCATTCAAATTTAGCCATTGTATTTTAGAAGAAAATGTGTTTATAGGGCCCAAATATAGAAATGTATTGTATGATTGGAATAAATGCAAGACAAAAGGGCAACACATAATGTCATATAGCATTCAAAACAGATCCTGTTGTATTACATTATATGACTGAAATTGTAAACAAACCAACCACAACATTGGAACAGTGCAGAATCCCAGTTGCACTGATATGTGTTAGGAGCACAGAATAACATAACAGTGTGTCTACTGCTCAATAAATGATGGTCAGGCTACATATTTAACGAATCACATTTTCACAGCCATTTTAGGTTTAGGTTTTATAATATTGTCAACATATTTACCACAAACCTTCGTATCACTGATTTAAGGTAATGGCAAGAGTTCGATATTATAGTATGAATCAAGTCCCATTTTATATTTCTTCCTTTTTAATCCCAGTTTTCATTGAATTAAAGTTAATTGATAGGAGTTATACCACAATCAGTTGCCCTTTAGTCACAAGTGAGATCTATTAACTTTTGCTTAAACACTTTTCTACACATGCTTCACACACAGTTCCATACTTTGATTATCTTTTAGCTGCTGGTTTTCCACTTATCTGCGAAATAAACAATTCAGTATTTGGAAAAAATAACTATGGCAATAAGAAAAAAGGTATACTCTACATCCGGGATCCATGAATCTGGAAAAGCTGAAAAATGGTACATAAAAATATAATGAGAATTTAAATCTGACATTTTACAATATTAACTAAAAAATGTCACATTTATAATAAGAACAGGTGTTCTCATAGTAAGGAAAAACTGGTTCTCTAGACGGAGATGCAGGTGAAGATGATAATGACTAAATGAATTTATGAAACTATGACTATGTCAGACAAATATCATATTCATATTACATTAATACTCCACCTACAGGTCCATACATTTTTTGAGCAAGGATGTTTTTTTTGGCATTTGGCCTCTGTACACCAACACATTGCATTTGAAATGCAACTCAAAATGTTAACAATGTCAAGACTTTCAGCTTAACTCAAGGGTGTTGACAAAAGTGTGGCATTAGCCATTTAGGAATTACACACATTTTCACAGATACCCCCATTTTAAGGGTGCATAAATAATGGAACAAACTAACATAATTACAACCATAAGGATCGCCTTTAGTACTTGGATGAAAATCCTTTGCGGTCAAGGACTACATGCTCTATTTGGTTGTAGCGTTCTCTGTATGTTTTGGATCCTTATCCATCTTCAACCTGAAGCTGGAACATCAGTTTTGCAGCATCTGGCGGAATCTGAGCAGAGATAATAGCTCTATACTTTTATCAGCAGTCAAGTCATCAAAAAACACCAGTTACATTGGCAGCCAAACATGCTTATGCCATAGCACTAACACCACTATAACTGACAGATGATGTGGTATGCTTCGGCTCATGAGCTGCTGCTTTTCTTCTCCATACTTCCATACCTCCATACATCGTCTTCTTGTTGTTCTGGTACAAGTTAAATTGGAGGTCATCAGGTCAAATTATCTGGCAAAGTTTTCTGGAAAAGTCTAATCCTTCTGTTCTTGATCCCAGACGAGCCCTGGTTTTAAGGGCAGTGGTGGCTCAGAGGGCTAAGGCACTGAGTTACTCAACAGAAGATCGGCCAGCTCAGCCAGGTTGCCATTGTAGGGCCTTTGAGCAAAGCCCTTAACCCTAACTGCTTCAGGGGCGCTGTACCATGGCTGACCCTGCGCTCTGACTCCAGTTGCACTGGGATATGCGAAAAAGGAATTTCACTGTGCTGTAATGTATATGTGACAAAATAAAGGCTTAACTTAACTTAACCTAACTACAAGTAGTGTGCACTTTGTTGTGAAGTGTATGTATTTACTTCATAAAGCCTTGACTTGACCAGATATTGTGAAAGGGTCCTTTTTCACTATGGGCGGAATTCTGTGGTCATTCACTTTAGTTGCCTTCCATGGTCTATCAGGACTTTTGCTGTTGCTAAGCTTGCCAGCTAATTCTTCCATTTTAACATGTTCCAAACATGTTTTTTTATTTCAGACTAATGACCTCTTTTAATGCTTAGACACCACTTTGGACCTCATATTGACAGTCCGAGTAAACAGCTAACAAATTCAAATGTAACAATCAGAACCACCTCCATAGTCATGGAGCCTTGCTTGCTGGGGCAACAGGCCATGCATCTGTTTATTCCCTTATTTATGAACCCCACAAAATGTGTGTGTGTGTGTGTGTGTGTGTGTGTTGTATGTGTGTGTTGTGTGTGTGTGTGTGTGTGTGTATGTGTGTGTGTGTCTATGAAAATTGGCTGAATTCCTAAATGGGTATTGCCAGCCTTCTGTCAGACTCCCTTGAATTAAAGCTAAAGGTCTTCGTATACAACTTGACTGTATCATTTTAAATTCAGTGTTGTGGTGTACAGAGGCCAAATAGCAAAAACTTTGGTTCAACTTTGGTTTCAAATCTTTGTTCCAAAAGTTTTTAATCTGACTGTACGTCAGTATGCCTAATGTATAGCAAAACTAAAAAAGTGAAAATGCTACTACTACTAATACTACTACTAATACTATTACTATATGTATGTCTACAGTATATGGGTACATAAAAAAATTAATATCATCAACAATTTATTTATTTCAGTAATTCAATTCAAAAAGTGAAACTCATATACACACATTCATTACACACAGACAGATATATTTTAAGTGTTTATTTCTTTTAATTTTGATGATTATGGCTTTTAACTAATGAAAACCCAAATTTTCAGTATCTCAGAAAACATTCTCAGAGAATATTGTAAAAAGTTCAATATTGGAGACTTATGGTGTCATACTCTAATCATCTAATTTTATAGACTGCTGACTTAACAGTTGTCTAGAAGATGATCATTGACACCCTGCATATGGAGAGTAATACACAAAATGTAATTGATGAAGCTGGCTGTTCACGGAGTACTATATCCAAGCATATTATGGAAAGCTGAATAAAAGGAGAAAATGTGGTAGAAAAAGGTGCACAAGCAACAGGGATAACCGCAGCCTTGGGAGGATTGTGAAACAAACCCCATTTTAAAAATTTGGGGGAGATTCACAAGAAGTGGAGTGCAGCTGGAGTCAGTGCTTCAAGAGCCACCACGCACAGACGTATCCAGAACATGTGGTCAACTGTCAACTGTCTTGTGTCAAACCGTGCTTGAACCAGAGACAAGATCACAGGCGTATAACCTGGGCAAAGAACAAAAAGGACCGGACTGTTGCTCAGTACTTTCAGAAGAAAGTAAATTTGGCATTTCATTTGGAAATCAAGGTCCCAGAGTCTTGAGGAAGAGAGGAGAGGCACAGAATCCAAGCTGCTTGAGGCCCTGTGTTAAGTTTGCACAGTCATTGGTGGTTTGGGGAGCCATGTCATCTGCCACTGTGTTTTATCAGGTCCACGGTCACCGTAGCCGACCTCCAGCATGTTCCAGCTGGACTTGGCACCTGCCAAATGCACTAATACCTGGTTTAAGGACCATGGTATCCCTGTGCTTGATTGGCCGGCAAACTCACCCAATGTAAACCCCATACATTTTCTATGGGGTATTGTAAAGAGGAAGATGCAAGACACTAGATCTAACAACGCAGAAGAGCCGAAAGCCACTATCAGAGCAACCTGGACTTCCATAACACCTCAGCAGTGCCACAGACTGCTTCATGCTTCAGATTCATGCAAAGGGAGCCCTGACCAAGTATTGAGTGCTGTACATGGTCATACTTTTCAGTAGTACAACATTCCTGTGTAAAAAAAAAATTCTTAATTTGTCTTAAGTAATATTCTATTTTTTTCTGAGATTACATTTTTGATTTTCATTAGTTGTAAGCCATAATGATAAAAACTGAAAGAAATAAACACGTGAAATACATCAGTATGAATCTTTATACGAGTTTCACTTTTTTAATTGAATTACTGAAATAAATCAATTTTTTGATTATTCTAATTTCTTGAGATGCACTTGTATATAGATAAATATAAATAAAGTGATGTGAAAAAGTATTTGCCATCTTTTTGTTTTTGTTTTTTTGCATATTTCTCACAATTATAAGATTGAGATCATCAAATAAATTTTTAAATTACACAAAGATAAACAGAGTATGGCTTAATCAAAGTCCTGACTTGAGACTGATTGAGACCGTTCATGATCAAAATGTCTCCAATGTGGCTAAATTAAAAGAATTCTGCACAGTGATGTGACAGACTCACTGCTAGTTATAGCAAATGCTTGATTGCAGTTGTTGCCGCCAAGGGTGGCACAACCAATTATTAGTTTTAGGAGCAACTCTACTCCTTTACTTTTTCACATAATGCCAGGCAAATTTGGACAGCTTTTTTCCATAATAAATTAATTCATCATTTAAAAACTGCATTTTGTATTTAACATGATTATCTTTGTTTAATATTAAAAGTTGTTAGATGTTCTGAATCATGTAAATGTGACAAATATGCCAAAAAATACAACACAAGAAAGCGGCTGGGAAATACTGTAAAAAATACTTTTTCACGTCACTTTGTGCGTGTGCTTATGTGTATATATACAGTGGAACCTTGGATTGCGAGCATTATTTGTTCCGGGAGTGCTCCGAATTTAATCTATAAGGAAATAAATAATGGAAATTCCACTACTAAAAATGATTAATATAAAAATAATTAATACAAAATATAAAGTAAATAAATAAATAAATAAATAATTATGTTTGAAAAGAATCATGGCTGTAGTGATTGAGACCAGAGAGAGAAGAAGGGGAAGGGGGCTGCTGTGTAGGACAATTTTCACACACACACACACACACACACACACACACACACACACACACACACGCGCGCGCGCATACCAGTTTACCAAATAGAGACTCAGCCTCACACAAGCACGTGGGTAAGTCCTTATTCGGTAAACTGGTGTGTGTAAAAGTCGTACATACAAACACAAAATAAAGGATGCTTTATGCACACACATGTGGTCACAGTGTTATAGTAAACAATACACGCGTGCACGGATTATTGACTATACAAGTGAGGCACACCCACTGAGACCGAGCATGGGAAACGATTACCCACAATTCCGCAGTGCGAGAGAGAGAAGAACCATTTATTCAGTTTGATCATGTGTGCGCATGCATGCCACATGATATGCAATGATACTTGGTACGTAAATCAAGACTCGCTCGTTTATTAAGTCAAAATTTATAAAAAAGTTTTGCTCGTCTTGCAGAACGCTCGCAAACCGGGGTACTTGCTATCCGAGGTTCCACCATACCTTCTAATTCCATAGTCTTTATTGATTTTTATTTCTTTCTACATTGTAAAATAATTCTGAAGGCATTCAAAATATGCAATAATCTGCAATGAACAACTGACTACTTATGCTCTGTAAAGCCTCCATAACAGCTCTAATCTCAATGTGTTGTTAATTTGTGACTTTTGAGGGTGGTAATTTATAGCTTTTCCTCTGTAGCAGAGATTTTGAGAGGTTTTGGTCTTCCTTTCCTGGGATGGTCTTCATGTGAGCCAGTTGGCCAGATGGGTTTGATGGGTGCTTGATGGGTTTTTCAAATGCACTTGACAGTAATGTTCTTGCAAGAACTATTCCAGAACAGCTGACCTTCATGTCCTAAAATACTAACTTACTGTTGTTGTTAGTTGTTTACTCAATTCCAAATGTGTTATTGCATAGTTTTGAAATCCCTAGTATTGTTCTACAATGTAGAAAAATTAATTAAAACTTTTGAGTGATGTCTCCAAACCTTTGACTGGTAATGTATATATACACACACATACCAATCAACCATAACATTACATCAGTAAAAATTATGGTCAATATTGTGTATGTTCCCCAAGTAGCTCTGACCGCTTGGGGCATAACTCCACAGGACCTCTGGGGGTGTGCTGTGGTGTCTGGCACCAGGACGTTGGCAGTACTGTCCTTTGGGTGCTGTGAGTTGCTGGGATGGAGCCCTCTGTGGATTGGACTTGTTTGTCCGGTATGTCCCATAGAATCTGGCTAGTTAGAAAGCTGAGTCAGGCTCTTTGCCATCTCGGGGCCGTGTGCACAGTAGGCTGTGGTGTGCTGGGTGTTTAGGTGGCTTTCTAATTTTTAGAAAGTTGCCTGCAAGCCTTTGTTCCAAACAGGCATAGGTGAGTTTTGGGTGTGTGTGAGTATACAGACACACACACACACAAGGGTGAGTCAAAAATGATAAGCCCTTCTATTATATTAAAACTTTTCTGAGCTTGAGAGTAAACAGCAGAATATGTAATGGATTCTCAATCGCTGCCCAGGAAAAAGTCCAAAGTCAGCCATCAGCTGGAAAATTGCTGCTTACATATTACTGGGATTCTCACAGGCCAGCTTTGGAACATTATCAGGAAAACAATCAACAGTGCTCGTTACAGTGAGATGCTTTTTGAAGACCTGAAGCTTAAACTTCCTAACTAGCTTTAGACTTTAGATTAAATGCAGAGGACTGCTATACAAGGGCGTTGTGATCTTGCATGACAATGCATATCAGCAAACTTCTTCCCACACTGTCCACACTCTTCACAAACTTTGTTTTGAGGTTTTAAAGCATCCTCCCTAAAGTCCTAATTGCACCATTGGATTTTCACCTGTTTGGTGCCCTGATTCGCTTCTAATGAAGAAGTTAAGAAGAAGTTTCACAGCTCAGCCTAAAACATTTTTTAAGGAGGGAATATGAAAGCTTGACAGATGGACAAAGTGTATTGAAAAGCAATGAGATTATGACATAAAATAATGCATTAGTCTTTTATAAAAGTATATAAAAAATTTATTCTAACAACTGTGGATCATTTTTGTCTTGCCCTTGTGTATGTGTATACATGCTACCAGTCAAAAGTTTGGACACAGCTTCTCTTCTTCTTCAGTGTTTTTTTTTTCTTTACTTTAATTTTTGCAACGTTGAACATTAATACTGAAGGCATCCAAACTATGAAGGGACACGTATGGAATTATGTGATAAGCAAAAAAAAGTGTTACATACCCCAGAATATTTTTTATATTTTAGATTGGCCAAAGTAGCTACATTTAGCTTTGATGACTACTTGGCACAATGGCATTCTCTCATCAGATTCATGAGGTAGTCACTCGGAATGGTTTTCAAGTTACTTTCTTGCCTTCTTAATGTGCTTTAAACCATCAGTTGTCTTATGCAGAGGAAGGGTGGGTGCAGAGTCAATAGCAATATTAGTATAATTATTATTAATAACACTATTAGTGTTACTACAACTACTGGACAAATCCAGTCCATATTATAGCAAGAAACACTGAGTTAATTAAAGAGAAAAGACAGTTCTTTAAAAAAATAAAAGCCAACCTAAAAAATTCTCAACAACTTTCAAAGTATCCCCAAGTGCAGTTACCAATGCCATCAAATGCTATGATGAAGCTGTCTCTGTCCCAGGAAAGGAAGACCAAGAGTGGCCTCCACAACCACCTAATCTAACTCAAATTGAGATGGCTTGGAATTATTTAGATCGGAGAGTGAAGGAAAAGCAGCCAACAAGTATTCAACACCTCTGGGAATTATTTCAAGATTGTTGGAAAACCATTCCAGGTGACTACCTTATAAAGCTGACTGAGAGAATTCCAAGAGTGTACAAAGCTGTCATCAAAGCAAAAGGTGGCTACTTTGAAGAATCAAGAACATAAAACATATTTTGGATGATTTCACATGTTTTGTTGACTACATAATATTTGTTCTGTCATAATTTCATAATGTCTTCAGTATTAATATACAATGTTGAAAATAAGAAAAATAAAGAAAAAACATTGAATAAGGAGGTATGAACAAGCATGCTTAGATGTTTCTAAAGGAGGCTGTTTAGACCATTCTATTTCATTGCAACTTTCTCAGTGTACAGTATTTGTATTAAAGAAATCAAAAGCCACAAGCTCCCTCCCTATTCTAAATTTGACTAACTCCCAACTGAATAATAGATTTAATATTGAATTTAATTGAATTTCATGACTTTTTCTGTTCTTATATTAACTGAGGTTTCCGAACAAAATCATTAAACTTTTACCTGAGTGTATTTCCTCCCACCTCTCAAAAGCATGACAGTAGTTGATTATTTGTATATACATTAAATTGCCCCAGGTGTGATTGAGTGTGTGAATATGGGTATACATTGTGCCCTGCGATAGACTGGCATGCTATCCATGTGGTGTATTCCACCTGAAGATGAATGAAAAAGATTTCTATCAGATATTTTAAAAAATCCAAAGAAGGTTAGGATTTATAGTAAAAGTTATTATGACACCAATTCTGTACAGTTTGGTGATTGTAGAATGCACATAAGGTTATAAACCAAACATCATACATTACATATTTTCATGGTTAAATTTATATAGTTTCAGTAATAGAGTTCTGATGCAATGAAATAAAATAACCTAGGGTTCTCTTAGTACAGGTTGGAATTTCTATGGCTACCACCAACAAACACCTAGCATTTGATATCCTCACCCATTCATGTAATCGAAACAATGACAAAAGTCTCCTAATCTCTAAATGCACTCATTTGGGGTGGCATTTCTTTCTCTCTCTTCTTCCTCTTCCTGCTCCTCCTTTTCTCCTTCCTCCGCCTGAGTGTCTGATGCCTTGACATATAATGGGTGTTCAACAAACAGATGTACCCCAACCACACAAAAAAGAATGGCACTTCTTGTGAAAATTTTTAAAAGGAAGATGATTAGATGGTTTATGCAGATAAAAATATAAGGAAAAAAAACATACTGTTAGGCAAAATGGGGGGTGATAAAGTATGAAAATGTAGTAAAGGATTTACTGCAACTATTCAGTACCAATATTATTGAATTTGCCTTTTACACAATGCAGCTGAAAATACTTAAAAAGCTAAATTCAGAGTATAAACAGAGGACTCCAACCTTATTCTTGTGGCTCTGCTCTGTCCCTAGGCCCCCACCAGACGTGTGGAGCTCTTTGGAAACAACACAGAGGAACTCAGCCTGGTCCTCGGTACCATAGCTATAAGATGAGCCAATATTCACCATCTGCAAAACCATTCAAAAATAATGCAAGAAGAGAATGAGAAAGAAAGCATTTTGTTAAAACAAAATGATTCGACACTATTTTCCTCCATTAAATGCCTTTATATCACATGTGTTTATTTGCATCAAATGTTTTTACAGATTACTAATTGATGTATGCTTGTAAATGCAACAATGCTTTTTGCAACTATAATCTGAATCTAATGTGACACCACAGAAGATGTGCAGGTGTCATTTCTTTAGTCAAATATGTTACTGGACTGGGTTCTGGAAGGGGCAACAGGACACTGGGATCAGGAAATCAACTCAGCATCAATCCAACCCACAGTCCAGAGCAGTCCGGGCCGCGGCTTTCGGCAGGCACGTACGCTGACCTGCTCAAACTTCCAGCCGTCTGACATCGTGGACACCATCTGTGTTAGCTCCTCCTCCTGACACTGCAGCACCCTGTACACGTGCTTTGGAGGCACCTGCTGTAAGGTATGTGAGAAGAGTAAAAAGCCATGGGGGCAAAAGAAGAGAGAAGAAGAGGGTCTGTAGTGAAGACAAACTATAGAAGTTACAATATGTACAAACATCAAACATTTTTTGCTTCATTTTGACTTGTCCAATGTTCAACCTCCTCTTTTTTCAGTGGCATTCCTATTTCTGACAGTAGCCAAAGTAGCCAATAGCCTTTCATGTCTTATGTTGTTACAAAAATCTAACATCTGAACTGACACAAATTACTTCTTTAGATTTTACAGCGTAACTCACTTAAGCACAAGAATATATAAAAATTTCAATCATAATTACTAATTTAACTGCAGCTCTATGATTTTAAATTAAACAGAACATGGCTGTAGATTCTAAGACAGATCGCTCATTACCTGAGAGGCCTTACAGTCTCGTTCAAGAATCCTCTCTTTAATTAGTTTAATCAGTGGAGTGATGTTATAAAACTCTGCCTCCTCCAATACACCTGAAATTACAAACATATCAAAAGAGTAAAAATGTCAGTGCATGTGTCATTATTATGAGAATTTAAACAAATTAATTTATACAGGGAGTCAAATGCATCTCTGGTTAACTGGACAATCTCATGCCAAGGTTTATACAACTTGACAACCAATTTCCTGTTTTGTTTCTTGTTTCCAATTTTAGCAGGAAAGGTTGGTAGCTGAATTGGTGCATTTTTATATAAGCTATGGAAAAGGAAATTTGTAAATGTTAGAATAAAAATGGAATTTGGACTTTATTTTTTCTTCATTTAATATGGATTGGTGTGTGAAAATGAACTGTGTGTGTGAAATAAGGTAGGACTAGATAGTGCATGGCACCTGTGATTTTGCTAAAAGGTTTAGGACATAATGTATTGAAAGGGAATTGTATTTTAGTCTAATTAAAATCATCACACTTTGAAATGCTTCTGCATGTTACTGCTTAAATTTTTGGTGCTGTCTATAATTATCTACATACAAAACTCATTGAAAACAAACCTTCTTCAGCCAGTTCCTTGTTATAAACCAGTTTCCCATGCCGGAGGTAGTTGAGTATAGGGCCGAAGTATGTGGGGTCTCTGTCAATCACGTAGGCACCTGTTTCATCCTACACAAAGATTCAATAACTATCAGATTTTATTCTTGGATTTAAGTTTATAAAATGAGTTTATCTTACCTTACCAGTCCCTTCAAGAAGAAAAATGTATGAATAAGTGCACCTGAGAAAAAGTGTATAGCTACAAGCAGCAGGTCACATCAGTGTGGTCACAGTCACTGTTCCACATGGCTGTGTGGCTGCTCTTTGCAGTGAATTAACCTTAAGAGCTCTACAGGGAGCCTTTTCGTAGCTTGGAGATAATAATGTTCTTTACATGATGCCCTGCAGAGTACATTATACCAGCTAGTCTTACATGTGACTAAACAAACAGAAAGCAAGAAAAGAAAGAAAAGAAAATGGAAGATGAAATGGGAATGAAAGAAAAAAAAAAGGTTAAAGCTCATAAAGCCTGTTAGAGTTTTCATATGTATTCAAATATCTGCTTAGTCATTGGGTGCCATTTGAACACTGAAATTACTATTTGGATGTTCAATATGTGCTTCATCCACATAAACTTAGTGAGAAAACACTGAATACAAGCCTGGCAATATGTTGATGCACCTTGTTTTTTGATGTGCACGTAAGAAGACTTCTTGCTAAATCTCTGAGTCATGGGTGCATGATTATTATACTGCCCTTTTTATGCCAGAAGCAACAATGCACATAGAGCCTTCATGGCACAGTTGTAAGTTTCTCACCTGCTTTGCGAAACATCTGGGTTTGTTTCCAGGGAAATGCACAAACCTTAGCCACTGGTTGCAGTGCTGGTCCCAAGCCTGAATAAAATAGGAGGGTCGCATCAGGAAGAGCATCAAGCATAAAGCCTGTGCCAAGTTGTGCGCTGATCAGATGGCCTGCTGTGGTGACCCCTTGATGTATATAATCAGTATAAAATCAGGCAGAAGGTATGTCCCTAATTATGATTCAAACTGTGAATGTGACTGATTCACAATTTGCAGTAAACCTTTGATATTAAATGACAGTTGCATGAGTCGGTGCTAATTACTACACAACCCTGAGGAAGCACTAATGTCCTGACACCATAGTTGAAATGTAAGTTGCCGATTATGTATGCGCTTTCTGTGTTCTGTATATTCTGCAAAATTCCTGACTGTTGCTGTTTTAGTATACAACACAACAAAACATACTCTTTCATTCTCTTGGAATTATTGGCTACTTTAAATGAATCTTTTGTTAATTTACTTGTTCATAAGGCATTAAGGCGTCCTGTAAAAAACTATAACCAGGCAAGGTCAAGAACAGCAAAGCATGGATGTGACTTGAACTGGTTGTGCTCAAACTGCGCAGGAATTCTCACAAATATTTTTGCATCTTTTCTTTTCTCAGTGAAAGACAGATATACAATAATAAAATAATGAATCTGTGTTAATATTCCTCCCTCTATTTGCGTACAGAAACATGGACAAGTCCCTAAAGCCACCCCCCTGCATCCCAAAGGATCTGCCTAGTAGACAAACAAAGAACTTGTTTATATCAACATGGCAAGGTGTATCAACACCATTCTTCTTTTGATCTCGACCTTTCATTGCCACTCTGTGCTCTCTAAAAATCCAGGAAAAAGTAAGCGTGAAAAATGCTTTTTTCACTTTTCAAAGTGGACCACGACTCACTCACACAAAACATATAGCACTTAAGAAAAGGTAGGAGAAACCGAGAACAAGTACATGTCCTCCAGAAGTATGAACCATCCAGCAAATTCTAAACCATACACATCATATTACATAAGTCTTTATTCCTATTAGCAACAAACAGATACAGCCTACACAAGCACATCTAGCTGGAACGTAGGAGGAGAGAAAAATCCTTCAACATTTGGGAAAAACTAAACCGAGAATAGAACTGAGGGGGCTTCAGTAATATTTTCGGATTGAGGAATGGCAGAATTCAATGTTTCATGCCTCTAATCTTATTACAAGAGTAAAGCATGGACAATGAGATGCAAACGACTAAACAACTAAGACAGAGAAGGCTTACCAAAAATAAAAATTAATTAATTCAAATAAATATCATTGGCACTTGGGAGACGAAAAAGCTGTGTGGAACTTGAGCCAATGAGAAATATTGCATAGGGCACAATTCGTGTGTGGCTGAACAAGAAGCCTGGGTACAAGGAACAAGGAATAATCTCTTAAAGCATAGGAAAAGATGCAAGAAGAAGAGGAGAAGGATGGAAAAATAAGAGTGACATGACAGAAATGACAAAAATGGTGGACAGTGTAACAGTATGGTGGTCAGTCTTTTTGACCCCTGTCAAAGACAACAAATAAATAAATAAATAAATAGATAGATAGATAAATAAATAAATTACAAGATGGGTTAAAACCCAAGAAGCAAATTACTATTATGAATGAGGGAGCAATGTTTATGTTCTGTTTGTTTTCTCTCTCTCTCTCTCTCTCTCTCTCTCTTACACACACACACACACACACACATATTACATTGACATAATTGCTAATGCAGCTATTTAAAGCTACTTTTGCACAAAAACTTTTTACTTCTTTTGATATTTTTAAAGTAAAATGATTATTTTTTAAAGGTTAGTTGTCCTCGTGGGGACCCCCCCAAGGTCAAAATGACCTGTTTTTTCTATCCTTTTGGGGACATTCGGAGACACACAATGTCGAAATCATTCTTCGTCTCCCAACAATGTTAGATGTGAATATGGATCGCAAAAGAAGATTAGAGAAGAATCATTTCAGGCCTGTGTGATGCTGAGGGTTTGGGATGCTGCACCAGCTCTGCAGTCCATCACCTGACTCTGCTCTGCTCGTCTCGTCGTCCAGGTCGGATGTTACGAATATTTGTTTCTCCAAACAGATTGAGCCAGAACATCGTCTTACCGTGTCAGAATGCAGGTCTTGTTGTTGGCACAGTCGGTAAAGGAAGGATGTCTGCTCTTTGAGCAGTGTCTGGCGCGTCGTTAGGAACACGGTACCGCCGACATTGAGCCGGACCCACTTCCCGTCTGCGCCTCCTGCTCCTGCGGCGGTGAGCCCGGCTCCGTTCCCCGTTACACTGATCTCGGAGCCGCTTGTGTCGATGGGTGCAGACGTGGGTGTTGTTGTTGTTGCTTCACTTCCTTCGCTGTCTTTATTATTATTATTATTATTATTATTATTATTGTTGTTGTTGTTGTTGTTGTTGTTTTGGTTGCTATATGCCGAGCTCGATGCGTTTTCAGTTACATCCCAAGGTAACGGCTTCCCTTTATCCTTCGTAGCTGTAGCCATCAGGTAATAAATAATTGATGCTGTAAATGACAGAGTTATTATCGTTATTTTAACCCTTTAGTTGAGACCGTTATTAGACCAGCTACGGCTGCGCTCCCGCTCTGTGTGAGTCTGACTGTGGCGTCGCTGCCTCCCGCTTTACACGCCTCGCTCTCTGCCCGGGTTGCCAGATAGTACGGACTTGCCCCAAATGCTTGTAGCGGTTCTCAGTTAGCAACTCTACAGTCGTATGATACAAAGTGAACATCTTAAGATTTCAATGAGAGAAGAGAAAGAGAGTATGAAAATTATATTTACAAGTACAATAATACCATTCATCTAGGAAGATAAAATATCATGGAATGTATTTTTACAATTTATTTAAAAAAATTAATTACACATAAAGTGAAATATTTCAAACATTTTTATTGAGCTTATTACACCTTACAGCTCATGAAAAAATATCACCAAATATTAGAATAATTCCTAAAAACTTCAACAACAAAAAAAAAAACTCAATAATTTGTCTGGGCTCCAAGTACTGCACAAATGTTCCAAGGCATGGAGTCCATAAGCCTGCAGCATTGCTGGGGTCTTTTTGAAGACCAGGTTGCTTTGATAGCAGCCTTCCTCTCGTCTGTAATGGTGGGTCAGGTTATTCTTATCACAATTCCAAGAACTAGGGAAAGCATAAGGCAATATTAAAATATGTTAAAATGAGGGTCATGGATCAAGGAAGGAAGCACCTTTTTTTAAAGGATGGCTGAACAGCTTTAAAATGCTGTGAAGATACGGGGAAAGTGACACCTATAGGTGGGAGTGATGCAAATTACTGGATTGCTTTCCAAATAAAAGGCATTCTGTGTCTTGATTTCCTGACGATTTCTCAATTCAATGAAGCTGGCTTTGCTTGACAATCTTATTTTGCCTGAGATCATTCCTGTTGCATGTGTACCTTTTCCTACCACACCTTTCCCATCTAATTAACTTTCCATGATTATGCTTAAGTATGGTTCTCTGTGAACAGCCAGGCTTTTCAGTGATTACCTTCTGTGGCTTATCCTCCTTGTGGAGAGTTTGGGTGCTCATCTTCTGGACAACTATTACTTCAGCAGTCTTACCCATTGTTGTTACATGTACTGAAATAGTTTTTTGAAAAGAAAAAAAAAACTAAGAAAAACTAAGAAAAATGTGATGAGAAGCAATGAAAAACATCTGATTTATGTGGGTCCTTCCAATCTCTACCAGACCAGGCCGATGTGATCTAAAGACATTGAGGATGCAAAATTGCGGAGGGATTTTTGATATCTCAAACGGGTCAGCCGTGATAATGTCTTAAACGTATGCGAAAAATTCTTAATAACTTTCTGTGTGCCTTATATTGAATGACATTATATTCAGTGACATGTTCAGTGACATCACGTTCAGTGACATCACATTCAGGAACATCATAGTGTGATGCTTTTCTTCCAGCGTCTGCTGCCTATTTAATACATACACATACACAAACATTACAAATGTTAACACTCACAAGCACACACACACACACACACACACACACACACACACACACACACACACACCTCTCTCTTACACGCACATATACACAAACACACTCATACTCATGTAAATCACACATCACAAAATTTAACACTCACAAACTCACATCTCTGTCTCACACACCCACACACACTAACAAGTCACATCTCACACACACATCACACACAAAATAACACATTATTCACATCCATACATTTATTGTATTCTCACACACACTCACACTCTCACTCTCACACACACTAAGCCTCACACACACACACACACACACACACACACACACACACACACACACACACACACACACACACTAACGCACTGAACAAATATTTAGGGCCCAAACTGACATTAGCCCTGTATAGTGTGTGATGTGTGCAGGTTGTGCAGTCCAAAAGCGATGGCTTTTTCGAGGTCTTGACACACTCGAATAACACACAGGTTGTGCGGTGCGCCCGGGGTGGCGATGGTGCAGCGCAGGATGCTTGGGCCCGTCATCGTTGCTTTGAACTATTTTTTGTTGTTGTTGTTTGTTAGTTTTTTAGATTTCTCTGAGCATTGCACAGTCTGACCTGGGACGTCAACTCCTGGAAAGACTCCTTGAATACTTTCCTTGGTGGATAATCTCCCTCAGTGTTTTTTGTCCTGTTCTGCTTTTAGCAGTAATTGGATAAATTAAAGGATAAATTCTTTTTGTAATACAAAAAAGCATTTAATCAATTATAATCATTCTTTATTATGTTTAATTCAGAAGCCTTAAAAGTAAGATGTAAAATCAGATTTAATTCTCCATCCTCTTCACTTGAAGTCTCACAAGTGACTTTGGCCTCTAGGGAGAACAGAGATGTGAGAACATGTTGTTCTTTGTCTGAGTCATAAGCATACATTTAGCGGGATGATTAAGGTCTTTCAGTAAGTATTAGATGTGCTGATGTATTATACTTGGTTATTATGTTAACTGAAAAAAAAGGTTGAGGAAACTTTCTGAAATGTGTACAAACCACTGCACTATTGAGTACCTCACCAACAGACGACAGTAAGGCTGGTGCTCCTCAGGGTACAATGCTGTCTCCGTTCCTCTTCTCCCTCTGCACTTGAGACAATACAACACAAACAACATGAAAAACAAACTGGCAAAACAAAACTCCAACAATTAAAACACACAAACATTACTTTAAAAAAAAATTCTTCAACACTAGTCAAAGTTAAAACAGCAATCTGCATAAAACAGGTAAATACAGGGTCTGTTTTGCTTAAAGGTCAGTAAAATACTTCGATGACAGATGCTTATCAATCTCTTATTGGTTCTTTTATATTACAATTTCATAACTATTTGTATGTGACTTTTGAAAACATTTTTATCCAATATGTCATAAAAAAACACTTGAAAGAGTCCAAGAATTTCCTTTGAAAGTTTGATGTTGAGATGTGCCTACTACTTATGCTCTGTAAAGCCTTCATAAAGGCCCTAATCTGAAGTGGCGTTAATTGGGGAGTAACTTTAAATGAACGTCTCCTTTGCAGCAGAGGTAAGTTTTAACCTTTCCTGGGATGGTCTTCATGGGAGCCAGTGTCATCATCTTGTCCATCAAATTACTTATTTTCAGAGATTGTTCTTCATAAATTTGTTACATTTTAAATCCATAACCCCAGGTTATTTACTGACTATGCACAAACCTGCTGTGGTTTATATTGTCTCTTTGATCTCTGGAAACAACAAAAAATTAGTGTATTTAATATTTCATAACCAAACATTGTTCTGAATATCTTAAATTTTAATATGTAGGGGAAAAACAGCATCATGCACAGACATAAAGTGGGGTGAATACTTAAGTAAATGTTAATCTTCAGTACATTAACAAAACTTTGTACAAATATATTTATGTTTTTATGAAATTAAAATAAAGATAAATTGAATCATTAAAAGCAATGTGTAAAATAATAAAGGGGTGAATGAATGGCTTGGATAAATTCCTGAATGTGTTCTTTTAAATTACTTAGATGGGAATCAGATTTTGGCGAGGGTTAGGATTTCAATTCTAAATATAAATAAATATATTTAATTCTAGATATGATTTGATTGCAGTTGTAACATTTCTTGAAATACACAATTTCCAATGAAGCAATCCTCTACGACAGTCGATATCGAGAAAACAAAGAAAATTGATGATCACCCCAGATGGGACTCGAACCCACAATCCCTGGCTTAGGAGGCCAGTGCCTTATCCATTAGGCCACTGGGGCATGCCAATAATGTTTAAACCTCATCTATATGAAGAATGCATAGAAACGGTTATGTTTTTGTTATTATATAAAAATTTCGAAAACATAACAGAAAACATAATAATTTATAAAAATGTCATGATTTAAATGAAAGATTCTGATAGGTAACTTTTTGAAAAGCAGACAGTTCGGTTCCCGGTAGAAACCGAGTACGCGTATATCTCAGGGAGTTTTCCACAATAAAAGTGCTGACCGATTTTCACAATTGTTTTATTTGATCTTTTACTAACTACATGCCTGTGTTAAGAAATCAACCATTAGATCTTTATCTATACATTTAAATAAATAAGCAGTTTACGTTTGACAAATTAAAGAGGTTTGCTCTTCCTCAGGAGCTTTAGTTCCCTCTTAAACTATACACGGCTTTATTTTGAAACGTTTAGGAACCGGCAAAATAAAGTGTCCCCATGTGCCCGTGTTGTGAAATTAAACATTAGTGTGGGGTACTTGAGGTAACTATACCTAGAGATATCAGTGTAACTTCAGCACGATACATTTAGTGTCGGGTTATTAGTGTTTAAGACGTATAAATTACATTTGGACGTCAACATTAAACGCTAACACTCTAGTTTGTTGACTGACTAAACATTGGTAGCTTGTTGGGCGCGCAAAACAAGCTTTGCTAATTGAGCTTAGCGAATTTAGGTAAGGTTAGTTTGAATTAATGTTAACAAATATTAGATAGCTAAGGTCAACAACTAGGCTCAAATCTGATAATTTATCCATCTGGTTATTTAATGTATCAATGATAAATGGATGATTGAATGTTAATGAACGGTTTGTGAGAACACAGACAATGCTAGTAAGTTAGCCGCACTGGCTAGTTAAGCATTTTAATATTAGCCGTTGGAGGTGTGAAAATTGAAATAGCTGTTTGAGTAGAAATAAAACACATTTTTGTTGATTGTATCATAATTATAGAGGTTAGAATATGGCTCTACTAAGGAAGTAACTACAGTATAAAATAACTTCAGCTAGATAGATTAATATAAATGTTCACTTCCTTTATGATCTAGTTACGTATGTATATTTCTCTCGTCTAGCCAACCGGCCCATCAGTTTTGCCTTGCCACAGTTGGGTAACAACATAACATTATTTATCAAATATTAACGCATTTTCACATAATTTTTTGCGTTAATTATCAGGGAATCTGAAGGATATTGAATGGCTTCTGTAGATATTGATCAGCTTACAGAGGCTCTGGCCAAGACTCATGTTGGGGAAGAGCTCAGCTACCAGGGTCATGGACTGAAGCTGAACGATAAACAGTCAGGTTGGACAATTAATGTCTTCTTCACATTGCATTCCGGAAAAGTAAAAATTCACAAGTCTATATATTGCAGTAACTGGGTGATTTGTGTTTGTCTGTAGTGGAAAAGATTGTGCATGAGATAGAACAGTTCCAAGGTCTGAAAGCCTTGCGGCTTGAAGGAAATACTGTTGGTGTTGAGGCAGCGCAGGCCATCTCAAAGGCTCTTGAGTCCAAAAAGGATCTGCAGGTAATTTCATTTGGTTTATTTTAGGTTATTTGTGTCTGTAGCTTATGACAGACTGATGTCCTATCCAGGTTGCATCTCCACTTCATGTCCAGAATAAACTGGTTACTGAAGTTGAGTGAGGTTGTGTGTCGTTATCACAATTTCTGTTTACTAATTTATATTATGTAATAATATAAATTTTTGTCTTTTTGGATAGCGATGCTACTGGAGTGATATGTTTACGGGTCGTCTTCGCTCTGAAATTCCACCAGCTTTGGTGAGTCAGTTACTTGAGTGACTGTATGTTACAATTAGTAAGTAAGCAAAAAGTGAACATTTACATTTATAGTTTTATCTCCAAACATACTTTTAGAAATCACTAGGCAGTGCTTTGATGATATCAGGGGCTAAGCTTACTGAACTGGACTTGAGTGACAATGCGTTTGGACCTGATGGCGTAAAGGGCATTGAGGACCTCCTCAAGAGCGCTGTATGTTATACTCTACAGGAACTCAGGCTGAATAATTGTGGCATGGGCATTGGAGGAGGCAAAGTAAGTGGTAGTTATTAGGTCAGCCAATAGATAAATGACAGCAAATCAGTAATATTGATTATAGTATGTATTAATTCTAGATCCTGGCCTCTGCACTGACTGATTGCTACAAGCAGTCAAGTGCTGCAGGTTCACCTCTCAAGCTAAAAGTCTTTGTAGCAGGACGTAATCGACTTGAGAACAATGGCGCCACTGCACTTTCCCAAGCATTTCAGGTAATGAGACATTTTCTTTCTACATTTTTTGCCATGCCACAACTATAATCAGATTATTAGGTTGACATGATGTAATGTTTTTTGTTTGCATGTAATTTGATGTACATCTAGTAGTACAAATACGTCTACATTTACACATTTTGCAGAAGCTCTTTTCCAGAGCGACTTACAAAAGTTTTTTTAAGTTTCCATCATTGGATAGATCCATACACTGGTTAATAGGTGGTTAACTACAGGAAGTACCACCAGTCAAACACTGTCGGGAAGGTTATTTATTTATTTATTTGTTGTAGGGGTTGTTAATCCAATAATAAAATAAATAAACATACAGATTACCCCTCTCTCTCTCTCTCTCTCTCTCTCTCTCTTCAGGCCTAATCTAAAATTTTCTGGTTTAATCAGTTTGTGCAGTCAGTTTTTGTAGTTATTCTTGAATTTAGGGCTTAATCCCTTCAAATTCATTAGCTTTTGGCTGTAGAAGCAACAGTGTCAAGTGATGTAACTGATTTATGTCAGTTTGTGTCATCAGCAATTTTCCCCCCAAAATTGATAATTTCCAGGATACTATAAATTGTAGTTCTCTGTTTGAATGCAATCCTACGATTGTCAAATTTTTCTCAAGTAATATTTAAACAAAAAGTTATCTTTGGCTTTATGCCTCAGTCAATATTGTACATATACAATAGTGTGTGTGTATGTGTATAAAACAAAAATTCTAAATCAAAGTTTTTGATTAATTTAAAAATAGAATATTGATTTTTATATGTATTCTTACACGTTCTAGATGGATAAAATGTTCTTTGTAGAAAAAAGTAAAATTGTGATTTACAATTGCAAAAACCAAAAAAGTTGAAAAATGTGTGTTTTAACAAACTTGATGGGTGCTTTAAAAACATGTAAATATTTCTGATTTGCTCACCTCATTAACTTTTTTTTCCCCCCATCACTGACCCTAATGCATTTGTTGTCACCTTTACTCTTCTTCAGTTGATTGGGAGCCTGGAGGAGATTCACATGCCTCAGAATGGGATCAACCACCCAGGGATCACAGCGTTGGCCACTGCAGTTCAACATAATCCCAATCTGCGTGTGCTCAATCTCAATGACAATACCTTTACCAAGAGAGGTGCAGTAGCCATGGCACAGGTATGATTCACTTTCTTTTATTTTACTGGTTAACAACACATTTTTCATCCAGCAATAATTTTTTTTCAAGTTTTAAATATTTAATCCATAAATAAATCTATTGTAACATTATTTGGCAGTCAGTTAGCAAGTTGTCAATATACAGTAGCTGCCACAAGTAACTTTTTAAGCAGGTGATAAATAAAGACATGGGTGCAGATTTTTTTTATTTTTTATTATTGAAAGTTTTATTATCACCTTGGCAAAACCTTAATTGGTAACGTTATTGAAAATTCTTAATTGGTACAACTAACTTATTCAGTAAGATTATGTCAAACCTTTCGATTACAAAATTACATTTCTGTTTTGTGATGATATTTCAGGCCCTCACGCACTTGTGCAATGTACAAGTCATTAATTTTGGAGACTGTCTAGTGCGCTCTGAAGGTGCTATTGCCATAACTGCAGCGCTAAGAGGATTGTCTGTTCTTAAGGTTAGTATTTTTTAAGTGATCAGCTAAATGAACACCTCAGTTTATTAATAACTATTAATAATGTCTGTGGTTGTTTGGTAAAATTTATTACTTGGCAGTGGGCACTTTGCACACTAGACTATTATCCAGAAACTCCAGTACAGTGGAACCTTGGATTGCGAGTAATGCGGTTCCGCAGGACGAGCAAATATTCTTAATAAATTTTGATTTGAAAAATGAGCAAATCTTGGTTATATGAGTACCGAGTATCATGTAGCATGCATGTGCTTCTTGTTTTGAGACAGTGTGTCACATGATCACAACTGAACCCACGTTTTTCTCTCTCTTGTGCTGCAGAATTGCTGGGTCTTAATGCTCATCTCTCACTGACTATAATCAACATCCGTGCATGCGTGTACTGCTTACAATAACACTGTGACCACATGTGTGCGCATAAAATATATTTTATTTTGTGTTTGTATGCGTGTGTGTACATTGCGCATGTACTGTTTATTATAGCACACGTGTGTGCGCGTGTAAAGCAAAAGCAAATCTCATTAGACAGGTTAAAGATCCACTTTCTCTCTCTGTACCAGCCTGCACTGCATTTATGTGCGCACACGTCATTGGACACCATGCCCCTTCGCACACACACACCCCTCCCTTCTCTTACCTTCACACACATACACACACGCACACACACATTCTGCTCTACACAGAAACACTGTGTAGAGTAAATTGCAGTTAAATTTTTTACTTTATAGCAGTGATTCCGTTAGTGTGCACTCATTCAAGTGTCATTAGAAAGATTTCTTGTTTATTTTTCTGATAAAACAGTGTTTCCGTTTTGTGTGCGAAACTCAGGTAAGGGAGGGAGAGGGGTTAATGTGTAAGATGAGAAGGGGGAGGGTCTCAAGCACAAACACACAGCGCCTGCGCGCACAAACGGAAACACTTGTCTGTCAGGATTTATTTTTGTTTTTTTAAAGGTAAAGTGCAGGTTAATTTGTTTTATGTTTACTTTCTATTTTGTATTAATTATTTTTATGTATTTATTTTTTTGGGCTGTGGGACGAATAATTTGAGTTTCCATTATTTCTTATGGGAAGTTTTGATTTTGTTTGAGTGTTTTGAAATGCGAGCACGCTTACTGAATTTTAATTCCGGAATTAAAAAAATTATGTTCGAAATCCAAGGTTCCACTGTATAATGGTTTTAATGTAATTAACGCACAAAGCATAGCAAGAGTAAGTTTGTAAGAGTATGATTGTAAGTTATTGCCACGATTGGAAAATCTTAAATGTGACTGTACTACCTTTATAGAATTATTAAGAATTATACTAGATCATGGAGCAATTATTGAAGGAAATTCAGTAGAGATAGCAGTGATCCAATACCACATATTGTTTTTTTGGAAGAAATGAGCAAAAGTAGCCAAAAGGATATCAGAGAAAACATATTGGGTTCTGGAATAAATTAAGATTATAGATGGGGTTCAGGAATTTATTTTTGGAGCTGGAAATGTTTACATATGAAAATACTTGCCGTTTATTATATTTACTTTTTATATATATATATATTTAAATGTAGATTATTTTATGTTTAAACCTTTTTAAATGATTTAGTTAAAAATATCAATTATAAATATTTAAATATTTGTAAAGAAAAAATCAAATGAATAGCAATATATCGACTGATCCTCAAGACTATTATATTTTTAAAAAAAATCCCTGCAGCCGTCATCATTTTTCAGCCAAAATTGTAAAAACATAGTCAGTGCAAAAGATTGCCCTCACTGTTTTGTTATGCTCAAGTTAAAAGTTTAGAAACAACATAAAGTCATGTTCAAAAGTTAGTTAAATAATAACATATAACTTTAAAAAAAAAATGAAGCCAAAAAGAGAAAAAAAAAACATGTGGGCAATACTAAGTACCCCTTACGGCAAAGGATTCCCAACAGGATTTAAGAGGGTAATCATCAGACCTTGATTTACTGATCATCAGCAGGTGTGCAGACCTCTATGAAAGGAGGTGTTTTGGTAGTTTGCACAACAATCTGTAAGGTGTTATAAAACCATTTTCAAACAATTTGTAAGTCATCATTCTGCAATGAAAAAAGATTATCCACAAGCGGAAAGCATTCAAAACAGTTAAAACAGTTTCCAGGAGTGGAAGTCCCAGCACATTCACTTCAAGGTGAGACTGTGCAATGCTTAGAAAGATAAACCTGTAAACCAGAATATTCTAGAGGCTATCTTTCCGACAGCTAAATCTTGGTCGAAATTGCGTCAACAGGATAATGATCTGAAGCACAGCAGTAAAAAAAAAAAAAAGTACCCCAGTTTTGGGATTGTCTATTCAGAGTCCAGACCGCAACCCAACTGAAATGCTGTGTTTGGACCATAAGAAAGCTGGGCATACCCAAAAACCACAATTAACTGAAGCAATGTTGTTAAAAAGAATGGCCCATGAGACTGATACAGAAGATGATTACTTCAAATTATTTGGAGGGAAGGTGTCTGTCAGAAAACTGAAAAAAGTTATTCATTGAGGTTGTATTTGCCAAATACTAAGACCTGCTATGATCAGATTATTTTTATTATGTTTTTACACAAAAAAACATGGAAATAACTGAGGGTTTGTAAGTTTTGAACATGACTGTAAGTCTATGTTATATATATATATATATATATATATATATATATATATATATATATATATATATATATATATTTTTTTTTTTTTTTTTATAAAGGTAAAAGACTTTTTAAAATGTGATATGGAAGTTTCAATTTCTGGGTCACTTTCTTAAATAAGATTCATGTTAAAAACTGGTTTAGTAGCCCCTTTGCCTTCATTTTATACCAAATGTGACTTTAAATTTATACCTGGTATTCTACATAGCATTAATATGATGCTTTAATTATCTGCTATTCTTAACTGGGGTTATATAGTTAACATGCAAATGCTGGTAATCCCTGGCAGATTATCATAATCAGTTGCTTACCCCAAGTATGATCCAGAAGGTTTGTTAATTTCAGCTCCATGTATAGTGGTGGGAAAAAATATTGGTAAAGTTTGACTTATACCTGATGCACTGGTGCATACTGCCACAGTAAAATATCAATGTTAGTGAACAATAAAGTATTGAAATTGATCATGTTTGCTATCCTTGTTTGTCTTTCATACGCATAACCTAATACTTTTAGCAGCAGTACATTGGGTGAAAAGAACTCCTGCTTTTCATATGTGTAGGAGCTGAACCTGTCATTTGGAGAGATTTCAGATGCTGCAGCTCTGGTTGTTTCCAGGGCTTTACGGGACAAAGCTGATCTGGAGAAACTAGACCTCAATGGTAACCTTGGTGTTGTGTTAGCATTATGAATTAGCAACCAGTTTAGCCACATACATTTTTAAGTCATAAGTGCACAAAATTGATTAAATGGTTTAATTGGTTTGGTATATGAGCTCTGATTGATGTATTCATTCGATTTAAATCAATCAGTGATGATCACTGCATACAAAAATATAGTGATTAAACGAAAATTTTATGTTCTTTTCTCAATATATTATATGATATGATGTATGATGCAGGAGTGGACTGAAACCTAAAATCTTGTAAGTTTCAAAGTGCTGAAGTGAACTGAATAGTTATCACTGTTTTTCTTCTTGGGCAGGAAACTGCCTGGGGGAAGATGGTTGTGAGGCACTCAAAGAGGCCATGGAAAACATGGGCATGGGGGATGTGCTTGGCTCGCTCAGGTAATGTTTTAGTAGCTTAAGGAAAAGCAGTGCTCCGTACTCAAATTAGGCATGCATCATAATGCATTTCTGTCAATTATCTATAAAAATCTGCATTGATTCCAGTCTGGCAGTTTTTAAACTGTGTTTATTAAATGTCTTTCTCATAAAAATAAAAAAAAACATTGAATCATTCAGTTAGTGTCCAGAAATCATAAATCATGATGTTATTTCAAATACTTTTCATTATTTTTCTTTTTTATACACAATTGTAGTGATGATGAGGGACAGGAGGAGGATGAAGAGGATGGTGAAGATGAGGATACAGAGGAGGAGGAGGAGGAGGTGGAGGACGAAGAAAATGAGCAGAACTGTATCAATGGGCAAAAGGATGAATGTAAAGGTGAAGGAAGTCCAGCAAAGGTAAGATAGATTGCCTATTACTTTTTAAAAATTATTATATTATTTCAGTATTTATAAATGGTCAAGAGAAAGATAGACCTGTTTTTTTTTTATTTATTTATGTATTTAATTTTTTTTTAATTGATGTCGTAAAATTATTTTCTCTACGCAGGGGTCATTAGATAGTACTGACATCTTGTCCTTCCTTCAGTTCCCATCTACAGAAAAACTGCTTAATCTTGGTGGCAAAAGAGTTCAGCTCTTTGAGCAACAAGTACAGTATATTGTTTTTTTTTTTTTTTTTTTTAGAGCAAATTTATTCCATGATCTGATCCATTTCATACTCTTCATAACATACTCGCTTTGGTTTTCAGATGGACTTTTCAGATGCTGCTAAAATTGCAGATGTTTTTCTTCAGCTATCTTCAGTGTATGAAGAAGATGCAGAAGTGAAGCAAGCTGTTTTTGAAATTTCTGGTATACACAAAATGCTCTGTTTTCTAAACCTTTATCAAAACAATTTTTGTTTTGAAAATATTTGTTGATCATTAAACCTCTTGTCTCTTATGTAAAACAGATGCCCTATTCAAGAAGGCACTTTCCAGCCCTCAGTTTCAGACCTGTAGTTTTACTTCTTCGTTGTTGGTGAAACTGGGGCTTTTAAAGGTGATTGTGTTTGTCACTCTGGGTCTTTTGCTCAAATTAATCATATTTCCATGTTGTATATCAGCATGGTGCAACATCTCTTACTTTGTACTTCAGGGTGAGAAGAAAGTTAAGAAAGTTTGCCTCTTGCCGGGTCACCTACTTGCTCTAAAGCACTGTGTGGAGCAGGACTACTTCCCTGTGGACCAGGCCCATGTTCTAGAAGTCTTTATGTCTCGGTTAGTACATGTGTTTGCAGAGAATTTGAAAAATCTTCTTTTTTTTCCTTCTCAGCTTATTAAAATATTCACCTCATTTGACTATTATTATTCACATTCCATTACAGCCCAATGACTTTGTGTATATTTAACTTTCAGAAAAGGCAAAGTTTTAGCTTCATGTACGAGTGCTAGAGATGACCTCAAAGCTACACTGGAGAAAAGGATCTCTGCCTAAGACCCTGTTTTCTTACTGAGAACTCCTAATAAATACATGGGCCAACGAGAGGACAAGAAATGCTTCTATTATTGTCTGTATCCAAGTCATCATTTATCTTAAGTTGGAGCATTTACAATTTCAACATATTGAAGCAAGTCCTTGAAGACCAAAATGTATTAAAAGTACATTGCAATTCACTGCCTTGTTACAAACAATTTTAATGTTTAATTATATATAAAAAGTGTGACTTTTTTTCCCCCATTATTCACAGATTCTGTCTTGGCTATCTGAATAACAGCCCAGTTACTGTTCATGAGCTTTTTAGATATGATATTTGATAAGGAATTTTCACAGTGTAATATATTATTTTTTTTACTTTTTCAAATAATACCAGCACTTGGCCAGTTTTAGACAGAAACTGAAGAATATCCAGAAAAAATAATTGTAATTACTTTTTTAAAATATTGACATATTTTCATATATAAAAATAACAATAGGTTTTGAATGAGGGCATTGTAGAAACATTATTTTTTCAAGTTTATGTAAGTAATTTTGATACACCTCAGCACACAGTTTTCTTCAACAAGAGGTGTAAAATTTAGTATATGGTGATGTTAGACATGGTGTTTATGATCTTTAGGGAACCACTTGACAAGGGAACAGAATATAATATGAAAAAGTACCTCAATATGATTTAAATCTCATACATCTGGCTGTATGATTATTACTTAATATGCTGTATTGTTTTTGCATTCAAATTAAACTGATTTGTTTTGTTAGCAAATGTGTGTGATCTTGTCATTTCAAACTACATACAGTTAAATATTTGATTGCGAGCATAATTTGTTCCCGGAAGCGTGATTATAATCAAAAAGCACTCATATCTAATCGAATTTCCTCATAAGAATAATGGAACCTGATTATTTGTTCCACAACCCAAAAATATTCATATAAAATTATTAGTACAAACTATAAAGTAAAAAGAAAACAAATTAAACTGCACTTTACATTTGAAAAGAATTGTGGCAGGAATATGACGAGAAAGGAGAGGAAGAGGAGGGCAGCTACTGTGTAGAACGGCGTTCACACACACACAGTAAGGAAGTCTATGTCGGCAAACTTCTTTAACAAGGAACCTCTCTAATGACACTTTTGTCTCCTTTTTGAGGATTTCACAGAAGCAGATTAAACAGGTTTCCTCTGGGTACTCCGGTTTTCTCCGACAGTCCAAAGACCTGCAGATTAGGTTAATTGGCGTTTCCAAATTGACCGTAGTGGGTGAATGAGCGTGTATATGTGCCCTGTGATGGATTGGCATTCTGTCCAGGGTGTACCCCGACTCGTGCCCTAAGCCTCCTGGGATAGGCTCCAGGTCCCTGCGACCCTGAATACAGGATACAGCTGTATAGACAATGAGTGAGTGAGTGAGATTAAGCAGATTGATCTCCTGCCTGCTACAGCCTTTTTGATCTTATTTTCTGCCATTGTTGCAGCACAGTTACTAAAGAACAGTCACAACACCTGGACACAAAATTTAAAAAAATGCTTTACATCCACGCGCACACACGGTCACAATGTTATAGTAAACGGTACATGCGCGCATAGATGTTGACTGTACAAGTGATGCACACGTTTGAGACCCACAATCCCGCAGCACGCGCGGGAGAAAGAAGAAAGAACTATTGGCTCAGTTGTGATCACGTGATACTCTGAAGAAACGCGCATTTTTACTCGTATCGTTTATGAAGTTAAAATGTATTGACCAAGTTACTCACAATCCAAGGTTCCACAGTAGTTTAAGCCTTAAAGTATTGTCTGGAGTATCATTGCTCGTGCATAAGTTTACTTAGAAAGATGTTCCCAGCTGTTATTTTATCCTGTTAGGATGTTACTGAATATATTAGCCAGGGACGCCTCATATTTTGTTTCAAAGCAATTAATATCTGTGTCTGCATGAATCTGGTGATTAGAAAAAGTACAGGGACTTTTAACAAGTGCTTGGCATTTCAACTAGATTCGTAACTGTGCAAATGACTTTACACAATGATATTAGGGCGTAAGTGCCTGTTTGATTAGGGTTCCTTTTTATTCAGTAACTGCATTTAATTATACACAAAATAAAGACTATTTAATCTGATCAAATCAGTCAGTAATGACTAGAAAAGTTATTCCAGTAGAGGAATTCAAGAGAAAATGGTATGGTATGTTTGTGAGAGCCACTCTGGCTGTGAGTGTGATGTGGAACAGTGTGTCTTTGTGTTGTGTGTGCAGTGAGGTCTGGAGCTGTAGGGACACACACACATACACACACACACACACACACACACACACACACACGCAAAATGAGCCACCTCACCTCTGCACGGCAAATTCCTCTGTGCTGGTGCTTACCAGAAAATCTTTAAAATCGTGTACACAAGTGGGTATTTAAGGTGAAATGAACTGAATTTTTTAAGAGGTATTACAAGACTAATTGAAGATTTGCTTCGCAGTTCTGAAGGTAGGTGCAATTCAGTTAACTTTTTTTTTCAAAATTAAAAACAGTAAAAACTATTTGGAAGCTTGAAAATGTTCTAATATGTTTTGATATGTCTAATGGCAAAATGTCTTTAAATACTAGATAAAGAAAATTGCATAATATGGATTGATGGTTCATATGTTAAAATGAATTCGATGGAGTTCACAATATCAATTGAATCATCGAGGTCAACACAAAAAACGTCATAGCGAACTGAACTGTTGTAGTCTAGAACAACAAACAAGTAGTTATGTCTAAGAGAAAGGTTTTCGTGTCTGCTGTGTCGTACATATAGAGATCAAGATGGTTCTCCTTCCTGTACGGGCCGTTATATTATTGTTTTTCCTTGGCATCCGGGAAGTGAAGCCAGGAAAGTGCCCCAAATTCTGCATGTGCGACAGCGTTCGGCTTACAGTGGCATGTGTCAAGAAGAATCTGACTGAGATTCCACCCACCATTGATGAGGTACATTCAGTACAGTTAACATAGTTATAGGAGTTACAGTGGAGTTTTATAACAGGATTAAAATGTGAACCACATCTAGGCATAATGGCAATAATAATCAAATAATAAACACATTTCACTTAGTACAGTGAAAAAGAAAGTCTTCCCTGCCTTCTACTTCACAATACATCCCCAGTGTGTAATATAGTATATAAAGTTATATATAGAATATATAATTCTATATGGTAAACCTTATTATAGGCCGAATCTGTGTGTGCACTTTACAGATCACAGTTAAGTTGGACCTGAGAGGTAATACCATACAGGAGCTTCCTACAGGAGCATTCAAACATACACCTTACCTCACCCACTTATCTCTCCAACGCACTGGCATCCTCAAAGTACGAGAAGGAGCTTTCCGCAGTCTCGGCCGCTTGGTCTTTCTCAACTTGGCCTACAATGACATTGATGTCCTGTACCAAGTGAGACAAGCACTGCTCATTTACAAGACGAGATTCATTTAGTATAAACCACATCTTCTTTCAACTGCTACAATTTGTGTATAGTTGATGTTAATATGAAACTTTTTTGCTCCTATTCATTTTAACCACAGGAGTCATTTGATGGCCTTTCCTCCTTGAAGCAGCTTATCATTGACCACAACAGAATAGAGGAGATCCAGCCAGGAGCTTTTGCGCAGCTGGGATTTCTTACCCTCCTCTCCATCACTCACAATCAGCTGGTATACATCCCAAATATGGCTTTTCAAGGCCTGCAAAACATTAAATGGTTACGGCTTAGTCACAATGCACTCAATTACATTGACATTGAAGCCTTTGCTGGCCTCTTCACTCTTACCCGTCTCAGTCTTGATAACAACGAACTCCAATTTTTCCCTACTGAGACTATGACAAGGTGAGCTTAATCCACATTTGTGTTTTCTTGAAAGTTGCCATTGTGTAATTTGTTGGAAGTAAGAAGAATATGTCAGCAAGAGACAACTGAGAGATACGTTTTTAATGTTTGTTTTTTTAAATCCATAGACTCACCGAGGTGACCCGTCTAGACTTGAGTTACAATCCCATGACCTATCTAGGAGAGGAGGTAGTGTCTATGGCCAAGCTTACACATCTCTTTTTGGACCACAACTCCCTGCAGGATTTTTCCAGTGCAGCTGTTTTGCTCTCACCCAAGCTCACCCACCTTGACCTCGGTTATAATCAGCTACGTGTCTTTCAGCCTCTGGCTCCTGGCTCCCCTAAAATGACTCGACTCAACCTAGCAGGCAATCCAATCTATTGCAGCTGCTACCTGCGTCCACTGCGCGAGTGGGCAATCCAGGAGCGGGTACGTCTCGGAGGAACTTGTAGTGGTCCACCCCACCTGTCTGATGAGAGCCTTGATGCAGTGCAACCTCTTGATTTGCGGTGCCAGAGTCAGGAGGCCATGCTGAAATTTGAGCAGGAGGAACAGAGCAGACTTCCACCACCGCCAACAACCCCACCTGGTGAAAAGGCTAAATGTCCAGACAACTGTGTTTGTGAAGTAAGAGAGAATTTTTATGGTACGCTAAGGATTTTTATTTTCATGTTCTTGCTATTTTAATAATTAAGTTTCACCTTCAACCCTAGATTGAAAACCATCATGCATCCTGTGAAAAGCAGGGTCACACTAAAATACCACGAGGCTTCTCTCCAGACACACGTTTGCTGGACATGCGTGACAATCACTTCCATTACATTGCTTCCAACAGTTTTCCAGGCCTGCCAGAGGTGGTGTCCCTTCATCTGCAGCGCTGTAAAATCCATGAAGTGGAAAGTGGGGCCTTCAGTGGTATGAAAGGTCTGATCTACCTCTATCTTTCAGAGAACGACCTCACATCACTGAGCCCCGATGCGTTCAAGGGTCTGCCTCAGCTCACCTACCTTCATTTAGAGAAAAACAGATTTAAACAGTTTCCCAAAGGAGCTTTTACACTGCTACCTGGCTTGTTGGCTCTACACTTGGAAAACAATGCCATCACCAAGCTTGAGAAAGCAATCCTGACAGGTGCCGAGAAGCTGAGAAGTCTTTTTCTTACCAAAAATGATATTACCAACATTGCTCCTGAGGCCTTTGCCCCAGGCTATGACCTTGATAAACTGGACTTGGGCAATAACAAACTTAAGGAAGTGCCAACTAGTGCCTTGCCAAAAACAAACAGCTTGAAAGAGCTTGATTTGTCCCACAATCCTATTCACTGGATTGGGGCTGAAGCTTTTCTTCCCGTTGCAACCTCATTAAAACATCTTTATCTCAATAACATGACTTTAGAAAAGGTAAGACCTAAGCACACAGTTACCAAATTAAATGCAATTTGTATCTAAGTACACCAGTTTTCTCGTAACCAACAATTATCTTGCAGTATACTGTACTGTAATTGCTGTAGTATACTGTAGTTATTATGATCAAAAATTTGCATTTATGTGATTTAATTTTGCATAGGATGTTATTACCTGTGCATTCACTTTATGATACAATAAAAGATATTTGTTTCATTTACTTTCCATGAACAGATGTCCAAGGATTCGCTTGCTGGACTTGGGTCTGGACTACAGAGTCTTTTATTGGAGGGCAACCAGCTTGAGGATGTGCCTGACTTTAGTCCACTTACAGGCCTAGAGGTCATTAATCTGGCAGAAAATCCTCTATTGTGTGACTGCCCACTTCTACCACTGCGCAAGTAAGATTGCTTCCCCTCACTGTATTAACATTACCTAACAATGGCCAAATAATTACTTTTTGCTATACACTGGCATTTAGGTCACTGATCAAAAGATGTATAGGACATGATGGATTAGAATTTAATTTCCTGACAATTACATCTAAAGGTGATAAACTTAGATGACACCCTATGTGTGAACCCACACTTTTTTTTTTTTTTAAGTGATCAAAATTTTGAAACATGACTCACAGATGTTTCTTTTTACCCATGTGTGCCCTGGTAGGTTTATTAAGTTAAATTAAGCCTTTTATTTGTCACATACACATTACTGTACAGTGAAAATCTTCCTTTTGTAACTGGGGTCAGAGCGGAAGGTCAGCCATGATACAGCGCCTATGGAGCAGATAGGGTTAGGGGCTTTCCTCAAGGGCCCAACAATGACAACCCCGTGGAGTGGCACTCGAACCACTGACCTGATGAGTAACTCAGTGCCTTAGCCCTCTGAGCCACCGCCGCCCTATTGTTAAGTACACAATTAATTCCTCTACATGTCTATTATTTTTTTGTGGCTTGGGTTTGCTTGAGATACTGCATTTGTTGTTAAAAAAAAAAAAAAAAAAAAAAAAAAAAGCATAAACCATCAAGAATACCAAAGAGCTGACCATGGGAGAAAAGCAAGCCATTTGGAAAAGCCAATCCACAAGTATTGTGCATAGCCAAGACAAAAATCTGGAATGTCCTGAAAAAGAAATAACCACAAGTGCACTAACAATGAGATATGTAGCAACAAGGAAACTGTAACTGTAGGACTGTAAGAGCTGTAAAGAAAAACTGACATCACCAAACTCTCTAGGGGGCCCATATGGGTAAGGTATCCACTATTTAAAGAAATATACAAGATGTAAGCCACTCATCAGCAGAAAGAAATGCGGTTGGAAAAAATCATGAATGGAGATCACTTAAACATTTGGTGAATCTGCACTGTAAAAACAACAACAGAAAAACAACAGAAAATAGCTATGTTTAATAGTGAAAGGAAAAACATTTCCATACGCACACAGTGTGCTGAGGATTGGGACTAAACAGCTGTGCGGCCATAAGAAAACCACTTGTTAGTGAGACATATCAGGAAAAAAAATGCTTAAAATTATTCCTGAGCATAAAGATTGACTTTGGAGCAATGGTAAAAGGTCATGTGGTTTGATGAGTCCAGAATGACCATATTCCAGAGCGATGAGTGTGTCAGGGTAAGAAGTGAAGCGCATGCACCCATACTGCATAGAGGCCATTGCACAAACCTCTGAAGGCAGTGTTATGATCTGGGGTTGCTTCAGTTGGTCAGGTCTAGACTCAGCAATGTTATGTGGCACTAAAGTAAAGTCAGCTGATAACCTGAATGTACTGAATAACCAGGGTTTCACATCAATGTAATGTTCAAACACATGAACTGACCACAACATCATGTGGTCACCCTTTATGCCCTTACATCACCCTTTATATTTAAAGGATCTGATTTCTATTCAAGGTCAATGATCCAAATTGGGTGTGGATAAGAAAATGACTTTTATTAAAATTGTTTATAACTTGCCTTCATATTTAAGGCAGTCTGAGATACATTCAGACCTATTGGAAAAATGCTACTGTTTGACTGCAATCAGATGCTTAAACCAAAGCAACTCGAACTTTAAAGCAACTTACATTCAAGTGTCAGAAACATTCAAAATATGTTCCAAGTTAGTGAGAAAGTAATGGCACTGTTTGTCTGCAAATTGCTGCTTGTGGACCTAAACAGCTCCAATTTGAAACATTACAAAGGTTACAGGTGATTTAGAAAATAAATTTAACTACAAAATAAAAATTATCTTTGATTTTCAAAAATATATATTTTTGATGCTTGAATAAACCAATAAAACAAACAAAGAAGACACTGTAATAACAAAATGATTTTGAGTCTGTGAAGATTCTCAGTCATCCAGGGGAGGTTATCTGGAAGTTGAGTCATGCCAGCTGGACTTCTTTCTTGTTCAGTAGATACGTTTCACTACTCACCCAAGTAGCGTCTTCAGTCTGAGGTAAATTGAAAAGTTTTTACGTCCTCCAAGTTCAAACAGTCCTACCCTAACGGAAAAGCCGTTGTGTGTGTGTGAGATCAGCATTTATTTATATAGCACCTTATAGCAATGTAAGTTGAACCAAAGTGCTTCACAGCAATATGAAATAAATGACAATAAAATGGCAATAAGATATCGGTAAAATATACAAAACAAAACACATTCAATTATTAAATACCAAAAGCCATACTAAATAAATGCATTTTAAGTTTTGCTTTAAACAGAGGCAGGTCAGTAATATAACGTGACTCAGGTCGAATTGTGATGCGAGTTCAGGACCAGCCATTACAAAAGGCAATCACCCCATTGTTTGCACATGGTCAGCAGAACTTAAAGCTCTACTTTGTTACTGTATCACACAAGTAAAAAGATGCAGGACATTAATTGCACTAAAAACAAACTTTTAAATTTAAATACAAATCCAGAACTGTACCAGAAGCCAGTAGAGGGAATACAGGACTGGTGTGACAACACCTCAGCAGTGCCACAGACTGTTTGCACCACGCCATGCCGCATTGATGCAGTGTTTCATGCTAAAGGAACCCTGACCAAGTATTGGATAAATTAACACAATTTTCAGAATATCTGCATTATAAATCCTTGATCTTAAAAACTGATCTTAGGAAATACTCTAATATTTTGAGATATAGATTTTTTTTTTCATAAGCTGCAAGTTGTAATCATCAAAATTAAAACTTAAAAAGGCTAGAAATATTTCATGTAATTTACACATAATAAATCTAGAATATACAAGTTTACATTTTTTTTCCATAAATAACTAAAAAAGTTACTTTTTCACAGCATTCAGATTTTTCAAGGTGCACTTTACATGTAAATCAAAATTCTGATCCACCATTCTGTATTCATCTTTTGATCTAAAACACAAATGCCTCCAGTGCATAGCAAAAACAATAGAACTGGCCTTGCTGTTCCAATATTTTCAGAGGAAATGTACACACCTCTCCTGGGTGTGTACATTTGTTTGTTTCTGTGATCTGTATGTTTAATCAGTAAGAGTTTTGCAATTTCATTTGTCAATGTATTTATATGTGCAAACATTACACTTTCCAAAAACTGTTTCTGCAGCTGGCTAGAAAAGGTCAACCTGAAAGTGAGGGCCAGATGTGGATATCCGCCTGAGCTCAAAGGTCAATGGGTAAAGGACATTCATGTTTTTAAGAGCTGTCCAGGACAGGGGCCTCCTCCTTCCCAGAAACCGAAGATCTCCAAAGCACCAAAAAGCACAAAACCAAGATCAGCCCCCACCAAACCACGGAGATTCATTAAAACAATTCAAACCAAATCAAGCAGGAATGCAAAATCTCACTTGGGGAAGAAGCCTAGTACTAAGAAACACAAGTCTGTGTAATCACAAAACATTTATAATTCAATTCAATTCAATTTTGAATCACAAAACATTTATAATGTATTTTGACATTTATTAATCAGGTAATTAATGTTAATTTTTAAACAAACAATACACAAACATCATCTTTACCCATTAACAAGTTGAATGATATTAAATGTTGTTTGTATGGCCTCACCCCTTTAGAATTGCTTAATGGGCCTAACAATTTAGCACTCAATAATACTGGTATACTCTTATTTTAACAGACTAAAAAGAGAGAAAAAAAAAAGTTTTGTAAAAATAAGCCAGTATTTTGACACATCCTCTTAGTTCCTGTCCATTCATTATTATGTTTAAATGAAACTAATGCAACATTTATTGGTATTAACAAACTGAGTAATAGAAAATAAGCCTCACTAGGGTTTGGGAAGAGGGGGGGGGGTACAAAAACAAAAACACACACACACACACACACACACACACACACACACACACACACACACACACACAAAATCACAGAATCCAACAGCTGTTTCATCCTTCTTGCTCAGAATTTTTCCAATGTAAGAGGGAATTATTATTATTATTATTTTCATTTTATGTCCATCAGTACATGACTGTTTTGATGCAGTCTGTAATCCCAGTGATTTTGGAGACTAGTGATTCACTCTGGTCTTTCTTCTTTCAGTAAGGAAGGTGGAGGTGTATGTAATCCGGTGCTTTCACTATCTTCAAGGTCAGCGGTTATGAGTGATTCCATCTCCTCCACTTTCACTTTAATGGAAATAACTGCCAACAAGATGCATTTCCATATACGAGTATTACATTTAGAAAAATGGTATTACATTTAGAACCATTAAAAATACTAGTAGTACATACCCTCTTCCTCTGGCTCAGTTTTAAGAGATATGATTGGCATGGGCTGTGCAGGTGTGTCTGCAAGCAGGGCTGGTATGTCTCGGGTCTCAGTAGATTCAGCCTGATTGTCTGACTGAAGACTTCCATCTTGCGGAGGGGCTGAATTTTTGGATGCGTCATCATTTTTTTTCCTTACATATCGTCTCTCTAAAGTTCCCAGAAATATTTGGAAAATTAACATAATGTAGAATTAACAATTGTTTAAAAAATGTTTAGAAATTTAAGTTACACTAAACAAATTAAAAACAAATGACAAACATTGTCCCATTGAGAAGAGGAAAATAAATAAATAAAACAAATGAAATTACTAAAACAAGAAAAATACGTACTCTTTTTACCCACAGTTTTTTTGCTCGTACGTTCCTGCGGTTCTGCAAAAATAAATAAATTAATAAAACAAATAATGGTTACTGTTCCATTAATTTGAACTTCAATGTATTTTATTTGTTTGTTTTTCTTAGAAACAATACAAAAAACAGATAATTTCAGTTACATATAAATATAATTAAACGACAATTAGTACTGATCCACCAGTATGATTAACAGAAATTTTGATATTTAGAAAAACAGCAATGTGCAGTTTCACTGTTTTTATGACTCAGCTTTTTTGTGTTTGTACTAAAGGCTATCAGTCAGTCTGCACACAGAGTGACATGGCATGACATGACATAATGTGGCGTTCGAATCAAACCAGGACTTGTCATCCATGAACAGAAGAGGTAAATGACATGTCTCCAATTACCGGATTGTGGCATATCAGGATGCACAAATCACATGTCAAGCAAAACGGATTTCAACTGGGTTGAAATTTGCATCTGCAAATCATTCTTGTGGATTTTATACCCTGCGCTGCCAAACATGCCGTCAGGTTCTCCGAGATTCTCATGAAAAACTGCCTTTTTTTCTCTAAGGGTATTCAGTTTTTGCAGAACAATGCACATACTGCCCACCACACCACAGGAAATTGGCTGGGAGTTACGGTCACATCCACCGGCATAGTAGCGTAGTGATCAGCACTGTCATCTTGCACCTCTAGGTTCCGGGTTTGATTTCTACCTCAGATCTGCGTTCATGGAGTTTGCATGTTCTCCCCATGATTGGTGGGTACTCTGGTTTCCTCCAAAGGTCCAAAGACATGCAGATTAGGCTAATTAACGCTCCCAAATTGCCTGTACTTTCCCAGTGTACCTGTGTGCCCTGCGATGGATTGGCACCCTTATTAATTAAACCTTTATTAAAAGTCTTTACATAACGATAAAGGTTTTACTCTTATACCAGTGTTATTCCGCACGATCAAAAGTCCTGGTTTGACTTGAACGCCCACATATTTTTAGCCACAGCAAAAATAAACTAAATATTTGGCCATATTGTATTGGTCAGTAATTTGATGCGTATGTCAGTAATTTGTTCTTCAAAGAAAGGTTGTACAGAAGGAAAATCATGTGCAATCATGCCACTGTAATTAATTCAAGCATAGCTGTGATTTCTTGATATTCAGGTAATTGTTGTGGATTTTAGTATAAAAGAACTCTTGCCCGTGGCATATTGGTTACTTATTGCATGTTGATGGCTACATGTCCAGTAGCACCAATTGTAGTGTTGGGCATGGTACTGAGGTAAGACTTTACACTCAGGCAACAACTACTGACATACCATATAAGCATAATAAGGCATGAAATACAAAAGTAAATACATTGGTAATCAATACGTGGGATCAGTGTACCTGGTCCAATGGGGGGCTGTAGCTGATATCCAGTGAGTTCACACCAACCCACAGGGTAGATATCAGGGGATTCACAGTCTACCCACTGATCAAACTCTGACTCCCAGCCATCAAAGTGCAACAAAAGCATACGACCTACACAGCGCTGCACAGTGGCCACACACACCAACCGAGGCTCCATTAGGTCCACTGCCTCCAGCTTCATGCCTGGGGCAAAGCCATGCTCAACAGGATCCTGGGGGACGGAGACAAGAGAGGTAGAAGGACTTAACTATATTATTGTTTTTTTACACAGACAAATTACCAATGAAAAATAAGGACAGGATATATTACTGTGTTAAAAAGTCTGCGTGGAGCAGCCTCTCCTCCCGTTTCTTCCAAATATTTGGGCCATGTGAAGTTTGCGTGATCATATCCTATGAATAAAATAAATCAATTTACAGGAAATGTGCAGTCTCAGAATTTTAGATTTTTTAAAACAGGCTCTTACCAGGGGGTAGCGTAAGGACTATGTCATTGCTTTTGCAATATCCTGTGGGTAAGATGGCATGTGAGCTAGCATGGTAGCAAAACCAGTCCGAGCCATCGCCAATCTCCACACCATCAATACTGACCATAAGATAGCCATCAAACAGCACCTGATAAACCAGAAAAAAGTATTCAAATCTGAAATTTCTGAGACAATTCAAAATGATTTACTCAATAATATAAAGTACATCAATTATTTTTTTCAGGAATTGCAATAATTTAATTAGATAAAGGCACAAAATACCAATATAATAGCAGTCTTTGCAAACCAACATGAAAATCACTGTTGTACCTTTCGAACAGAAGCTACACAGATGTTGCCCAGGTTCAGAGGATCGATGGCCTCCAATTTCATGCCTTTTGAGAAAAACCCTCCTTCCATATAAACAGTCCTTAACTAACATAAATAAACATATGAGCTTTGTAATGAAGATTTCTAAGCAGTTTTATAAAGATTGACAGAATGTCCATGGAAAAAATGTATACATCACTAAGATAAGAAGTGAAATAGTTGGTTCCATGAGACAGACACTGACCTTTTTGAAATGACTTGGCAAACTATCGCACGGAGCCTTACGAAATGCTGGATGACTGCTCATATCAATAGACTTATCTGTGAAGAAATTACAGAACTAAAACATGACACTTTGCTATGAGCTTTAAAGAGTATTCTTAAATGTAAGGCACCAAATTTACTTTTAAAAAAAATTTTAAGATGAATTTTATTATTCATTAGACATATCCTGTCACACCTTTGTGGTCATTTGTAGACACCAAAGTTTTTTTTTTAAATAAACGTTACCTATCCAGAACAAAAATAAAGCATTTAATGAGTGTATGATTCACTTAGCCATCATTACCTGTCTCTTTAATGAGATGACCCACTCTAACAGACCAGTTTATGGGGTGTATAAGAGGGCTCAACATGTGACACCAGAAATCGGAGAGAACCTCCCCTGAGGCTCCAAGACCTGCATCTTCATATATAAGTCTGAGACGGCCCCCAATCACAGTGTCTACCACTGCTGTACGGGTTCGGCTAACCAACGAGCGATCCACAACTTCTACACGGACCCCCTGCCGGAATGGACACTTCATACTATCTGCCATCTGAGAGAGACAGAAAAGAAAGAAATATAGAGCACTGCACTATATATAGAAAACAGTGGAAAATATGTGACACAATGTGCTTTTGATATTACCATAGCATGAAAATCCACAGGTATTGTAGATGCTCCTACGAGTCTCTCCATCAAGTACGATTTCCAATCACATATACGTTTTTTGATCTCTGAGGAGGAAAAAAAAGAAACTCCAAGTATCACCATATGCAAGGTCTTGCTGCTGCTATTTCTGTTTAAATAAAATAATACAGGATTTATTGCCAGAGGTTTCTGACTTACCCTGAGGTGGAACTAGTACTTTGCTGTTCACTGCACACCAGCCAATAGGATGGACATCAGCTGTACCCAGGTTACACCAAAAATCATAATGGTCATCATCTTCAAAACCCACATATCGTAAAAGGGCCTTGTAACCTAAGTGGGAAGATGACTAAGGATATTGCTCCAAACAAAGAAGTATGACAGTTTTAACAAGAAACACACTGGCATGTAGAGATTAACACAAAATCACATAATTAAAGGTTAAAAATCACGAGTACTATAGTGTATGAGTCACCGTGTTAATACATTTTGTTACAAGAATGTAAGAAAGGAAGACAAGCCACAGGGACACTGTGTTAAAAGGTATACTAATTACAGGTGATTATATAGCAACAAAAAAAATATTATAAAAAATATCATGCCTTTGCACTTAATAAACAAAAATACAGTCTACAAACACAATTGTTCAAAACTTGATTTTGTAGAATAACATAACTAGCCTATATCTTTAGCCTATAGACAAAGGTAGTACTTAATGTTTAGGTTTGTTAAGTTACTTTCAAATGTTAATATATGTGTTGGCAATGTATAATTCTTTACTAATGCTAATTATATGTCCTAACTTTAATCTACTGGTGGAAATATTGTGTTTTGAATTTTCACTCTGCACAAACAAAATAAGTTCATTCTGTTCAAAATGGACTTAATTTTACTCAGATTAAAATGAGGAAATTAACATTGATTAACACACTTGCCAATTTATTTATTTGGTATATAATAATGTAATAATAATTAATAATATTTTCATCCTGTGGTACAACAGTTAATGGTCATGTTAGCTAAAATGCTATATGATGCTATTTTAAGGAAGCTTAATGTAACATGTTATCTTGCAGAACTGTTGAACTTTGTTTTAATGGACTTCTGTAATAAATTCCATTTACTTCTGTGGCACAAACTTTATTGAATTAAACAATCCAATAATTAAAACAGCATGCTGCAGTGCACTGTGTTCTGTTAAAAGTTTTTTGCTGTACTCAATTTTTCAGCAATTTGCACTACAGAAGTCCTTCTTTAAACGTCGTTGTCAACATTGTTTTTACTTGTATTCAAGTTATGAATAATCAGTTTAAAACCTTTTAGTTCATGTTGCCCATTTGGCATAAAAATTTAAAAACTAACTATTACAGCTTTTACAGTAGTTAATATCTAATCCACATTTTCCAATAAATACAAATTGCAAACCCAATATCAATACATCATGGATGTGGGGGGGATTGGAAAATGCATCAGTTTACACCTGATTAACACTGTTTGTACTGTATATAATGTTCTTTAACAAATGACTACTGAACAAATGATTTGGTACCAGCAAGTCGAATGATGTTCGCAATCCAGTAAACCTTGGTCAGCAAAGCGGTGCGAGTATTCAAGACCTCCACAAGCAAACCTATCTCAATGTCTTCCCACTGAGCACAGAGTGGTACCTGTGTTGCCAAGAATCGGAAATCATTTGCGTGGTGCTAGTTAATTAACATTAAACTTAAAAAGTGTGACATGAATAAAAAAAAAGAGGTAAATGAATTTGTAACTGCAAAAGTAAACCTTTTTACTGTACACATTTTCAATAAACAATACAAAACAAATTAATCTATTAAAAGAACTGATACTTGTATGTTGATTTTACCTGTATTTAAATTTACAGCCTGAAGGATAAACACTCACATGTCTGAAGCAGGACACTGGTGCAGCAAGGTATTCATTTCTCTCAAGGTAACATCCCCAGTTAAAGCCAGAAGCGGCTGGAAAAAGAAAATAAATAAATTGTTACTTGCTCCAGAAAAGTGTGTATATCTGCATGTAGAATGCAAATGTGAGTCCCATACCGTCTTTCTTAATAGCTGTGCTGCCATGATGACGTTCTGTGACTTCCACCTGAGGCAAAGCAGTGGTCTGTGGTGCAGGGGCTTTGCGAAGATGCCTTCCCTAAACATGGATGCACAAACACACAAAAGGTGTTAAATTCATGATCACATCTAAAAGCATCGAAAGAATGTAAGTGAAAATGAATGTACAGTAGTTCACATTCATCTAGTTAGACTGTAGCTATGATCTAATGTGCAGCCATTTTAGGCACTGCCCCTTTTTTTTTTTTTACATATTCACTTCATAAATGACTTCACTGTTCACCTGTAACCGTGCCATTATAGAGGATTTTTTGGAGTTGGATGAGAAAGAGCGGGAGCAGGATGGACTGCAGAAACGCTTTGATCTGGAGTAAAAAGTGCCCCGTGTTCCAGAAATACCACACATCTCACAAACAACTGCAGAAGAGCAAGACAAAAATACTTACATTTAATGAAACTCGTTTACAAGTGTGAAGATCTTTAAACAGTTCCCTAATGATTGATTTTGTCTTTCTGTACAAGGGAAAATGACATACCCAAAAATCCAGTAATCTAGAGCTACATAAACTTTCTTGGAGAAACTCACTGCTAGTAATATAAAGGAAAAAATATATTTTTGGTTTATGTGGATGATGGTATTATATTTTAGGAAAAAATATATTACTTAAGCAAGCCATCTGTCAATCAAACGTTAACACATTCATTCATCATTTACTGAAATCTAATTTCTTGAAGTAAAGACAATCATCTTTCTGCATCCGCCTCACAGCTCCCTTCTTTCCATATACACTATCCAGAGAGTAAAACAGTAGTACTCAATTTTTTCTTAAAATTATACCTGGTTCATCTGCAAATTCCACAGGAGAGAGTGGAGCAAAAGTGGGACTAATATGTCCATCTTCATCAGATTGAAGCTTTTCGCATTGCTTGTTATCTTTTGTTTCGTTCTCTTTTTCTGCAGCATCCATGTCTGCATTCAGAGGGGGCCGACGTTCCTTCATACAAAAACAAAAAAAAAAAGTAGAATGAGGTCAAATTAGGTCAGTTTAAGATCCATTGAATCATGGGCAGTGATTCAGTTCTATTAATATTGAGATTCTGCAAGGACTGCAATTTTATAAACACCTTGAATTGATATTAAAATTTACCCCGCGTTTGTTACAATTAAAAAAATAAAATAAAATAAAAAAGATTCGTAAAATGTAGCCCGTTCCTTATAACATTAGTTTCCTCACTTCCCCACCAAGTGCAGCATTTAAACAGAGCAAACTAACTTCAAAATGCAAGAGTTGTTTAACATTTAACTTCACATTTAGTTCAGAGTGCACTACCTGTAGGATTATTATGAAACTGTGATGTTTTACCTGCTAAAATGCTTTCAAAGTCTCAAATCTCAACTTGACAGTAAGCTCACAGGTTGAGCAACTTTCAACTTATTTGCAGTTGTTGTGTTTTGAGACTTGTGTAAGCGTATGCAACGAGTGAGTTTAAGACTAGTTTGGAAAAAGAAAGAAAAAAAAGCAGATAGGAGGCATTAAACTTATGAATTTTGACATACTGTATATGCGTTTCTGTTGCGCCACTCAGAAGCTTCTGCACTCTGTATAGAGCCGCTTATATCTGAGGCCGGCCGCCGATCATCGACATGACCAATCAAAGTGATGACCAGCCATTTAAAAAATAAAAATAATAATATGGAAATCACCACACAAAAGGTTCATAACTGTTTCTCTCTGATAGTTTTCAGTTATTTAATAATACATCTACAAAGTTCAATTTGTTGACTCATTTTCCCAATAAAACTTTGGAGGGTAATCACTACCCGTGGTTCCCCCTTTTTAGGGGTGGGTCAGTGGTATTGGACTATGGTTTGGTTGGTCCCAGGTTAAACCCCACAACCACCAAAATAGCATTGTTGGGCCCTTGAGCCTCATCTGCTCAGATGTATGATGATAAAAATGTAAGTCCCTCTCCATAAGGGCGTCTATCAAAATACCATACATGTCACAAAATGTCCAATGACTTGGTTTTATCGGGGGCTGATCCATGTCCATATTCCCCCCAAGGCTTGAATAAATCAACTCTACTTTAAAGAGAGAGGCTGTTTTGTGGGTACTCACCGAGTCCAACTTCTGATGCTCTGTGTTGACACCCTGCTTTTTCCTCTTAGGATTGCACACTGTGCATATGCTGCCTTTGCCTCCACACTTAGTGCAAGAAGGTCGAATAAAAATAGTTGGAATGGCACCTTCCTTCAGCTTGAGCCCTTTAGAACCCATAGTCTTGGTGACCGTGGTGGGTCTGGGCTCAAAACAGTCCTTGCTGAAGTGTTCAGAGCACAAGAATGAGTAGGTCTTGGCAACCCATTTGTGGCGAGTTTTTTGTACCTGCTTTTGCCATTTTAGAAAGTCACCACGGTCCTTAGGAAATCTGAACATACTAACATTATCCCGGTATGACTTTCTACAGCCAAATGCTACACAATGGTTAGGCATTTTGTCGTTTTCAGGTGTTTAAATGGCGTTGTTTTGGTGAATCCTGCAGACTCTATTTTTTTGTTTTTGATAGTCATATAATTTTCCCCCTGAAAGTTCTGACAGAAATTGTTGTTAGAAAATCTCAAAAATGAACCAAACAACAATTATTCTTTAACATTTTAGTACTAAACATACTAACTATGCTAAAACTACTAACCTCAGAAACCATCCACGCGCTTTCTCTATGCCGTTTTTTAGGGCTTGTAGCCTTATCGAAAGATTCACTACTGCCACCAAGTGGAGACAAACTGCAACATCAACATTCAAACACCCTGCGCAAATATGTCTGCACACTGTATGTTTATTCAAGATTGGATTAATTCGATCCATATTTCTCCTCATATAACACAACATATTATTAACCAGCATAAAACTGCATTAAAAAGCACAAGAATATAATACTGAACAATGTACACATGTATACATTGTATAAATACAGTCGTTTTTGCTATATAGGTTCCATGGTGTAATGGTTAGCACTCTGGACTCTGAATCCAGCGATCCGAGTTCAAATCTCGGTGGAACCTGACAAACTTTTCAAAATCGTACGAGAATTAGAACGTAAGTATTATGTAACAGTTTCAAGACTATCTAAGGCGTACAACGTATTTGGTTTCAATTATAAGTCTTTGTATGTCTTCAATCAGTTATGTCATTATTTTCATTGAACATGTGAGTCCTACACAGCTCTATAGGGATTGAAACAGTTGGAGCTCTGACTAGGATAAGGTCATTCAGCTGAGTTATGCATCTATAAGTTTTGTCTATGTGAATAAAGCTTTCACACAATTGGCACTGATTTCACCATTTTGCTTATCCACATTTTAAAACTACAACACCCATTATAATGTGAAGCTCACTTTGTGGCTCTCAGTGTCTTAAACAATGACGTCACATGTTTTGCTAGGAGCAGTCCTACTCCTTGCTAAAGATAAGAGTAGGGAGCTTCATGAACAACTTGTCCTATTCTGAGCTAGGAATATTTTTAGTCCTAAATTAACTTTGAGCGTCATTCCTGGGAATAATTCTGTGACCCTTAGTAAATACGGGCCCAGGGGAGAGTAATCTGAAAATTAACCAAGAATTTTGTTGGTTAGGTATCGAACATTGACCAATGCCACCACAATAGTAGAAGCATTACCTGATTCTCAGGACACATGCTGAACTGGAAGAAGATTGGCAATTTTCAATATTCTTTTCCAAAGCCACTGCAGCCACAAGCACAGGGAAAGTGCTTAAGTTTTAAAAATGAGACTGGATTGAGCCCCCTAGATTGTTTAATATAAATTAAGCTAATTTCTTGAAATGTCCACAGTCGACAGCAATAGCAGGGGTGTGTGTGTGGTGGTGGTGGTGCTTCAAACGTGCTTTAAAGTTGACGTCATTGGATAGATCCTTAAACTGGGTTACTAGTTTACTAAGCTTAAACTATGTTGATTTTTTTGGGGGGGGGGGGGGGATTAACCCATATAGCTAAGAAACAGATAATTCTTTAGTCATCACTTAAATATTGCCAGTGACTTGTTTATGGACATCTAGAGGTAGGTGACAGAACAGAAATGGTGGTACCAGATGGGCAGTGCTGGAGGCTTGGAGGGGTATGATGCTGGGTATGAGAGCTGAGAGGTAAGTGGGGGTTGATGCTTTTTTTTTTTTTAGTTTTGTAGGCAAGCATCAGTGTTTTTAATTTAATGCAGGCAGCTATAGGGATCCAGTGCAGGGAGGTAGAAATAGGGAAGATTGTGGTCCGATGAAGGAAAATGATCTTTAAAAAAGTGACGAATTTGAAGAAAAAAAAGTTCTTCAAAACTACTAAAAAACATTGGTATACAAGTTTTTAAAACATGTTAGACCACTGATTGCCCACTGTCCAAATGATGAGTCAAATGTAGAGGGGAGAAATAAATGATTCTTATATATAGGGCCCAGAATTGATGCTGATGTCAACTTATAGTGATAGCGAAACTGGTTAAAGATCCTAAGAGATGAAAGCACTATTGGATTGGACGTAAAACGAGAGGCTTTGAAGGGTAAAGAAGAGTATACTAGAGCTGGGAGATATGAAGAGTGACATGTATGTGATTCAATTAAACACCAATTTGTTTCAGGGCAAAACCAAAGAATCTTGATGAACTCTGGGAGAATGCTTTCTTTGCCATTCCAGATGACTTTATTAATTAACTTTATTAAGTTATTTGAGTCATAGACGAGATGTATGGATGCAGTCCTCCAAGCTTATGGGAGTCATACACAATATTAATTCCTTTTCCACTGCACCATGACCTTATGTTCTGTACTGTACTTTATTTCTGTTAAGTGACAAGACTTGTCTAAGCAAAGTCTGACCTTTCTGTACTAATTAAATAATTAAAAAATCACGGTATGATGAGGTTTTATTTTGGTAAAATAAGCATAGAGGCCTTTGCCTTTCATATAAGCCACTTCTGATTCCAAATGATTAACTAAAAGTCAAGTTATTATTTGTTGTTCCTACAACTTGGATAGGCGACAAGACTTTTGTCAGGGTGTGTATATCAAAATATTCCTCTGTCAAACAATCTAAAAAGTTCCTGAGATATCCAGCTTCAGACCCAGAGGACTTGGCTTAGCCTAGTAGCTCTCTCGACCCACACACAATCACTGGACTCACAGCCAGTTCAAAGGCTTATATCTTGAATGACAATACTTTATTATTATTAATAATAATAATAATAAATATATATTATTATTACCGTCATCTTCATCATCATTGTTGAAACCCAGTGACTTTGTGTGTGTTGGAATCTTTCGTTTTGAAAGTTTTGACCACTTTCTCATGCTTTATAGCCACTGGTGTGGTAATTTAAACTCTGGGTTTTTCACAGTTTCTTGGAAAACACCTGTTTATGTTACTCTGTTATTTCTCTGTTGTATTTGGTTTACTTATTATTTGTTCATGTGCCAGGTTAGATTTTGTTTATTTATGTGTATTTATATTACAAATCATTATTTGCATTAACACCGTTCGTTTGATCCCTCTATATTCAAGACAAAATGCAACAACACACTGAAGGCAGACCAACAGCACCAAGCGTTTTTGCGACAGCTCTCTCAAGGTTTGCAGGAGCGAGCTTTTATCCCTTCAACACACAGCAGCGCAAGAGGTGTCCTCTTCCTGATTCATGCTTTGAGAGAATTGTCATGGAACTAGTTGGGCCGCTGCCCAAATCTGCAAAGGGTCATGAGTATATTCTGGTGATTGTGGACTATGCGACGTACTACATTGAGGCAGTTCTGCTGAGGAAAGCCACATCGAACAACATCACGAGAGAGCTGGTGCAGCTCTTCAGCAGAGTTGGCCTCCCCAAGGAAGTACTCACCGAGCAAGGAACGCTATTCATGTCAAAACTAATATGTGATGTGTGCAGGCTGTTGCAGATTAAGCAGATCCGCACGTCAGTATATCACCCTCAGTCCGATTGTCTTGTCAAACAATTCACCAAACCTTGAAATGGATGCTCCAGAGATTGTTTGTCGAAATCATCCGTAACTGGGACCGAATACTGCCGCACGTCCTGTTTGTGGTATGTGAAATGCCGAACGCCTCCACAGATTTCATGCCTTTCAAGCTGCTTTTTTCCGTCGCCAAGAAAGCCTGGGAGGATCAGCCTTCACCATTCAGGTCGATGATTGAATTTGTGCAAAACCTGCAAACCAATATTAACCTAGTTATCTGTAAGACAGCACATGCAGGAGGCAGAGGAAATGCAGAAGCATGTCTATGACTGACTGGTTCAGAAACACAAATTTAGGGTAAGCGATCGTGTGCTGCTGCAGAATCAGGAACCGAGCGAACTAGTGGATCAGTTCATAGATGTGTACATACTTTCTGTGCCACGATATTCAAATGCCGCCCGGCGTACTTTTTCACAAGCACTCCTATTGAGGCCCGGAGGCCTCTCCCTCATGCTATTAATGCTGAGGTCAACACCATGCTTAGACATGGTGTCATAGAGGAGTCATTGAACCCCTGAACCCCATCTTTATGGTTCCCAAGGCTTTGCAATGACTTTAGCGGTTCAATGCCATATCCACCCTCGATGTGTATCCCGCTCCGCTCGTAGATGCTCTCGTGGACCATTTGGAAAAGGCCCGGTTCATCTCCACCCTCAATCTATCAAAGGGTTATTCGAAGCTGTCCCTTACACTGGCGGGCCAAGGACGAGGCCACCTTTTTGACGGACCACAGTCATTGGCAATATGGGGTCCTACGGCGCCCCAGGAACTTCCAGCAGCTAATGGACATCGTCCTAAAGTCCCATCAACTTATGTAGCTGGAAGGATCATCTGCACCACCTTCGACAGATTTTCGGCAAACTGCGAAAGGAGGATCTCACTGCCAACCCCCGGAAGTGTCACCTGCCAATGAGGCACAGTACCTGGGGTATCAAATTGGCTGCGGCAAAAAACCCCGCAGCAGTATAAGGTGTAGACCATTAAATTATACTATTGCCCAACAACAAAAAAACAGGTACGTGCAAAAAAAACACAGGACTCTGGCCATTCATTCTCAGGAGTTTGAGAGGGAAGAACATCCAGTCCTGTATGTAAGTAGGATGCTTACGCAGCCAGAGAGACACTATGCCATGGTTGAACGGTATGCTCTAGAAAGGTGGCGCTTCATGTTAGTCATGGAAAATACTCTTCTACAGTGGCTGGCAAGATACTAACCCCTGAATAAATTGCAGGTTTCTCTCCACACAAGACTTCTCGTTCTCAATGATCCACAGGTCCGGCGCCAGTGAGTTGTCGTTCTGTAAGCTCTAACTTATATGCATCTCCTGTTCCTTTAGACTGCAGTTCTTCTCGTTCTTCTCGAGTCCTGTTCGCCGAGGAGAAAGCCACCTGCTGTTCGCCCACGTACCCACACTGCTGTCTCTGGTTACACCGCGCTTCCTGCTCAGCGCTGCTGGTCTCACCTGTCCTACACACGCCTATGAACCTCTGCTGACACCGCGCCTGCTGAGGATTGACCCCCGCGACTGCGCCTTTTACCCTAACGGCTGTAAAGCCTATGTCTTTACTGCACAAAGCGTACTTCACAAAGAACTGCATACTTTGCTGCTAAACCAAAGCTTTCATTAAAGAAAAGGTGTATTCTGTCCATGTGCCAGAACCGTTATGGAAATGATCCTGCATGCAACATAATTATTATTATAAGAGACATTTACTTGCTGCTTGCAGTACTGTATGTTTCTATCATATGACAAGTACTCATTTTCTCACAGCTCCCAACTTACTTTTCTTGTTTTCTGAGCTTAACCATAAAACTGGCAATGTAACCCTTCCATTTCTCCCAATAATACTCAATGCGAGTGAAAGCTGACTGTAATAATACGACTTTCACATCATTTAAACAAACACTAATAATGTTGTTTATCATAATCAAGTACAGCTACAGTATACAGTATAACCTAATATACAAATACATTAACAGTAAATGAAAGCTACTATTAGTCTACATTAATTACACATGCAGTGCGAACAAAATGATTTAATTCATTTACTTCAATGATTAACCTACAGTATATGATCAGACTTCACGTGGGCTTTCTGAAAAATACAATGTAATAAAGACCTTAACATTAGTTATGCACCCATGTGAACCTTTGTTGATCACTGGGTGATGTCGATAATTAACTTTCCAGGTAACTTAGCTATGATAGCTAATATTAGTGATGGTTGAATGACACTCAACATTACACACATTTTCACCAAAAACATTTGTTTGTACTCGATGCAATTACTGTCATTTCAGAGCTAAATGTTATCTATGTATAATTCCACAACAACAGTTCCAGTGCAAAATAGCATACTGAAGTTATTGTTATCTTTTCATGTGTGTCCTGACTTTATGGTAGCGAGTAATTACTCGATTGTACCTACACATGTGTTGTATGCAGTTCCGCCAACTATTAAAAAAAAACTTTTTTAAGTTTTCCTCAGTCCTCACTGGTTGAGCAGCAGCTTCTGCTTGCATATGGCAACATCACTGGAACATACCACACACACAACTGCAGTACACAATAACACTTGAATCTATAGTAATAATTACTGGCCATTTGTAAAGTTTATTCAAAACTAGTTGCTGATGGGAAAAGAGTGTGTATACATTAAAGATAAAAATAAGCTGATCAGCTTTAAGGTAATAAATGATTATTATCTGATTTATTATTTCAGTTTGAGGCCTTCATACTGTACATGTCTGCCTTTCTTTCTGTTTGGCAGAACTCTCTGCCTAAAATTTGAATACAAAGAAATAAACATTTTGTAAGGTTGCGTATCTTACAGTAGGTCTTGTTTACATTAAGTTGTAGCTCTTTTGTCGTTAGCCAAACACACTCCCTGTTCAGGAAATTTGAGATCACAGATTAAGTCACAAATGAGAAATTGAAAATTTTTAATAAAGTTTATGTTTTGTCTTAAAACAATTCCAGTCCTTTTAAATTCACTTACACTACTTTAGCACTGTTATTTCAACTGTGAAAAAGTTATCCAAAATAGTAAAAAAAATATTCAGTTTAACTTTTCTAATTAATATATATTACTAGTTTATCTTAAGGTAAATTATTAAATCTGGCATGTAACTGTTCATAAAAACACTTTTACTCACCATTTGCTTTTACTTAAGGTGCAGGTTAAACTTTTGACAGCTATCTAAGTGCTGCAAAAGTTTCATTAAATTCTGGCCAACGGTCAATTTAAGAGCCACCCACAGTTTGATGCATGTGCAGTACGCTGTCATAACTTGAGGTATATAACTGCTCCTAACCTATCTTCTACTCAACATTTTGATTTCATTCATGGCACAGATTTAACTGAAGGCAAATACAAAAGGACTGACATAGTTTCATTAAATTCTGTCAAGGCAGTTTTTTATTTTATTTATATAGATTATGATCACATTTGTTAATAATGAATTTTTGTTGCATAACATAGCAGAGCAAATGTATTTCTGCAGATTTGTATGTAAATATACTGGGTGGATATTTGTAAGCATATTGAAATGTTTGAGGGATGTGTCCCCGAAATATATATTATAATTACAGCCTTACTCCAAATATTCCAATATTAGCCTCATTATACACTAATTTTGTTATTGATTCCTGCCAAAGTAGCATAGTGGTTAGCACTGTGGTCTTGCACGTCCAGGGTTCAAAACCAGCCCTCAGGTCTGTGTATGTGGAGTTTGCATGTTCTTCCTGTGCTTGATGGTTTCCTCCGGGTACTCTGGTTTTCTCTTACAGTCCACAGTCCAAAGACATGCAGATCAAAATTGGCCATAGTGCATGTGTGTGCGCGTGCGTGCTTGCTTGTGCTCTGCAATGAGTGGTACCCTATCCAGGTTGTATCCAGCCTTGTGCCCAGAGTCCCCTAGGATAGGGTCCAGGCCTCCCGCAACCATGTACAGGATAAGCTTTATAGAGAATTTGTGAGAAATAACAGAAAGTGAGTTCCACCTGCTGTTAAAAAAAAAAAAAAAAAAAAAAAGTCACTGACCCCTGGGGTATCTAGACCCATCTTTGTGAACCACCGCCCTAAGAGTCAAGCTTGACATTTAGCCCTGAATGAATCACATTCACCTTCCTTGTGGGGGAAAAATCATTCTCGTCCCTTACGCGCAGCCAAGAAAATATTTACCAGAGCGTGATACTGTCAAAAAGGATAAAATATCTGAAATACGAATTAAAATATACCAACATAACAATAAGCATTCAGAAAGACTGTATCACTGACTTATTATTTTATCTAGCAACTTGATAAAGTGCTGGTCATATTAGCCTCGCGCGCTGCCAGATTTGTTTTAAAACTGCCCTCTAACAAGGAATATGAGCGAAATGGGGAAATAGGTTTGTTTTATGTTTATGAGCGGGTCAGGGGTTAGTACGTGTGTCTTTTGATGGTCTGATGCCGACTCCCCCTCCTCTTCCTCCTCCTCCTCTCGCACAAATTTATAAAGAACAAAAATCGCGCTGGGGAGGGGGTTGATACGCTGAAGCTGAAATCGAGAGGCGAACCCAGGAAAGAGGAGTATTTTGTACACGGGACTTTCCCCTCCTTCGTCCCTAAAAGGAGGGGGAAAAGTCGAATTTTGAAGGCGATTAAAAAGTCGAGGCTTGCTAATAGGCGACGACGCCTATCTTTGTAGAAATATTTTTTTAATTCGTAAAAATATGGCTGACAACGTTCTGGAGTCTGGCCCGCCTTCAGCCAAGAGGCCTAAACTATCCTCTCCGGCACTTTCTGCCTCCGCCAGCGATGGAAACGGTAACTATTTTTATTTTATCATGCAAATGAATTAAGACAGAATTATTTTGGATGTTTAACCCGTCTATCACCTATGTATGACCGTGCATGGATTGTCATGTTGGGAAGAAGCGTGTGATGAGTTTCAGTTTTCGTTTTTTGCTGTAGCTAGCAAACGCAGCTACCTTGTAGGCTAGCGACGTATAATCGTACGGGACTAGCTTAGCATTCCAGCTTTGCGTGAACGGCGCCAGTTTGCCAGTGAGTGCTAAGACAGCTAGCTTCGCTAGTTAGTGACAAGCTTGCAGCTTGGCTTGTGGCTAAGTTAGGAAGTACTGTTTCACAGATTTTGCACGAACGGATCACAACATTGTAACCAGATGCCGAAGATGTAGCTTGGTGGCTAATAAATTGCTCTTTTTTGTTTGGTTCCAAAACAAACAGCACACATGATGCGTAATGGTGTAATTTAGAAAGAATACAACACCACCTAGAGCCAAACACGCTTCTCCGTCACTTCACAGTATGTTAGTTTGACAGTGAGAATACTTTGTTCGACTAAAATGTGTTAAATTGAAGGAATGATTAACTGCAAATGATATTTACGGATATTTCCTTCCTTATTAATTGTAAATTATACGACCAAAAATTATATCTTGAAACATTATTAAAATTGTCTTGTGTAGTTTCATATTAGATCGTCCCATGAACGTAGCTAACTGGCTACATCAAAGCTCATCTATTCTTGGCTAACAATCGACAAAGATCAAACCCTCATTAGCCCAGTTGGCTAACGCCAGTTTGTTTTCCAAACAATTCAAAAACTTCTAGCTCTGGTGTGAAACCAATGTCTGTTTGAAGACACAAAGCTTCATTTATGGTTCTAGTATTTTCTGTTAATCCAATACCGAGATTGTCTTTACTATTTCGTTCGTTTTGTGATGCAGAGATGTGGACAACTAAAGATGTGGCTAATGTTGTTAGCTGGTCAGCTAGCTGGGGTGAACACAGTGTGTAGCTGTAAATGCCGCAGCTTCAGGCCCAGTTGTTGCAACTCCGACTCTCTTTGGCATTGTTAGCTAGTTGGCTAACTGGCTTTGGCGGCGGCGGCGTTGTTGTTGTTTGTTTTTGAAACATGATGGAAGTTTTAAGTAGGAAATAATCACACCTTCAGACTATTCATAATATTTGACATAAACAGATGTAAGTCGCAGCCCGGTTTGATTGACTAGCTAGCTAGTTGTTGTAAATATGTCTACGGTAATTTTTTTTGTTTGTTTTCCCATCAGCAGTTGTTCTTTTCAACCCTAAAGCTACTAATTGCCCTTTGATTTTTGTAGGGGACCACAAAAGTTATTAGTGCACATATAATATATACTGTTCCATTTTTGGGGAGAAAACCTAAACAAATGCTTGCTGTAAGTTTAAGCTTACCTCTCGCTCACCAGCGGTTCATCCCAGTTTCAATGTTGTTGTTGTTTTTTTTTACATATCCTTTATTAAAAGTTGATTTCCCAGCCTCATTTACTATGTTTTTTGTGGGATATCATTGTGCACTGATTAAAACATTTCAAGGATGCTGTCAGTCTGCAATCAAACGCACAGAACATGTACTTTATGAATTGTCTGTCGCTGTCAAAAGCCTCAATTGTGATATTTTACATGTTTATAAAATGACCTTGCTTCTTGTTAATGTGCAGATGACATGCACACAGATTGAAGATGCTCAAACCAGTAGGACAAGTAAAATAAATTTATTATTGTTCACTCCCTCCAAACACATGACTATTTAATATTTTTTTATACAGTCAGTGTGGTTTCATTTTCATTAACAAATGCATTAGTGTAATAGAACTTGCAAGAGAAAAAGATTTGGAAGGACCTCTCATGATTAAATACAAAACTGACCAAAATATTGTGACTCATACTTTTGAATGACTTCAAACCAAAAGTTTAAATAGGTTAAATAGGACTTGGACTGCCACTATGATTTGCTTTGTGTTGAATTCTTAAATTTGGATGATGATTAAACTGTAACTTTTTAATCTTAGTTGTGTGTGCGCATATGTGTGCTTATGTAGCTTCAGCTCCTTCGTTTGAACTTGTATCTTGGTCAGATGACAACTAGCACTGAACAGTGAAATCTGACTGACCTTGCCTGTGTTTGTGGCTACTATTGTTAACAGTATGTATTAATTGCTTTAAAATATCTGGGATGGATGGATTGGGAAAATTTTATTCAACTTGTGCAGTAATACTGCTGAGTAAACGCGCACATTGATTATAGGAATCTATGCCAGCTATGTACATCTCTAAATAATTAAATGAATCTCTTTTTTTCTGTATTTATTTATTATTTTAAGACTTCGGATCATTCTTTGACCTGGAGCATGACCTGCCGGATGAGCTTATTAACTCCTCCTCTGAGCTAGCCATGGCGAATGGAGGGGACCTTGGGCAGCTCCACACCAGCCTGAGTGGAGGTGGAACAGCAGTCGGTGGGCTCGGAGCGGTCAACAACCCTGGCCAAGATGCCGCTGCCAAGCACAAGCAACTTTCTGAGCTGCTTCGATCGGGAGTGCCATCTGTAACAGCGCAACAGCAGCAAGGAGGCAGTCCAACTGGGATGGGGCTCATGGGAAGCATGAAGGCATCTCCAGGACCCCAGAACATGGTGCCTCAGGGGCAGCAGCACCTCACCCCTCAGCAGGCCAATCTGATTCAGCAGCAACAAATGGCCGGGATGGTGGGTGGCATGAACAGAACTATGCTTGTACCCCAGAAAGGTAATGGTCAACAGCAGCAAGGGGCCCCTACACCTCAGCAGCAAGGCATGATGGGAGGACAGATGTTGAATGGCACACCGAGAATGGCCTACTCTAATCCAGGCATGGGCAATAACAGTAACCTGCTTCCTGACACCCTGCCGCAGCAGGCAGCAGGAAGCCAAGGTGGACTGAGAGCACAGCAGCCTGGGGCATTAAACAAGGTAGGATATAGTTTTTGCCCCTTGTTTTTTTACTGCATATTACATGCATTTTTTTTCTTTCTTTTTTTGCTTGCATGTCTTGGCTAACAAAGGTTTCTTTACTACTGTGTGTGGCATACATAGTATGTATGCCACACAAAGTAGTAAAGCAAAGCAACCAGTTTGTTGCTTGTACCCTGGTACACAATAATTATATTTTATTTTATTATATGTAATTGTATGGATAATGTGTTCAATAATTATATGCAGTAGTAGGTATAAGAGACCTGTTTGGTACTTACTTTCCCTGAACCAAGCTTCTTGACAGTTCTGTTATATTAATTGTACAAAAATTCAATAAATCTAATTGTAAGCAACATTTGTTAAATGTGTTAAATGAGCAGTTTATTTAAATGGAATGAATTATGTATAGGAAATTGCCACCTTCTAAATATAAGCCTGGTGCTCTAGTTATTGAGTAATGTTGAGACAAATTAAATCTTTAAGCTATTGTGTAGCATTTCTCATTAAAAAAAAAACACACACACACACAAATTTAGTATTTTTTTTTTGTCTTACCTTTTTCTTTTATGTTTTCATACTTAATTCCTGTGACTCCAGATGGGGATGATGGTAGGTGCAGGCACCTATGGAGGCCCCTATAATCCAAATGCAGGTCAGAGTCTTGGTGGCGGAGGGCTTGCCCCACAGCTCGTGAACAAACCAGGTTTACCCAACAGCTTGGCTCAATTCAGCATGGACAAAAAAACTCAGCCTATGACAGGCATGCAGTCCATGGTGAGTATATAGATGTTTTTCATCTTGAATTCTGACCCCCCCCCCCCCCCATTTTTAAAATTGAAGCAGTTTTTAGTTTAAAGATGGCATATAAATGGCATATAAATCTTACGTGAAAAAGTAGTTGTTTTTGTTTTTTCCTATATTCCGATGCCCTGCAATGATTACTGGAATAGGCTTGTTCTTTCGGTCATAATTAAAATTGTATTTGAACATCAGTACATTAGGATGTAACTGGCAGTGTGTCTACATCCGTCTTGTGACATATGAACATGGATACAACACCAAAACTTTAATAGGGGCATAAACTCTTTTCAAAGCTTAATCCTTCTCTCTCTCTCTCTCTCTCTCTCTCAGGCTTCCCAGCAGTCAGCAGCTGGTACTGCTGGGGGTGCAGCAGGGATGGTACCTAATTCCCAGGGGGGGCTTGGTCCATCAGCTGCATCAGCGGGAGCAGGAGTTCCTCCAACGGCTGACCCAGAAAAGCGCAAACTAATACAACAGCAGCTGGTTCTCCTGCTCCATGCTCACAAATGCCAGCGACGGGAGCAAGCTAATGGGGAAATACGCCAGTGCAACCTGCCCCACTGCCGCACTATGAAAAATGTCCTCAACCACATGACGCACTGCCAGGCTGGCAAATCCTGCCAGGGTAGGTTGAACAAGGGCTACAGTTGAATTTTCAGTAGTCTTATGGACCATAGATATTTTTTTCTATAAAACTTAAACAATTAAATTGCCTAGAAGCAAATGGGTTAAAGAGAAAAACAAGCATTTCCAACTTCACAGTTTCTGGTTTAACAAAAATAGGAGAGGGAGTATAAATATTACCCGTTATGCAGGTAGAACCGTTTGCAGGCTGTCGTAGTGAGAAAAGTCTGTGTTGCAGATTGTATTGCAAATTCTGTAGTAAGGCGCAGTAAATGGTAATAAAAATCAGTACATTTTTAATTATAATTCTTTATAGTTAGCCATTAACCGTAACCAGTAACGTTCATAATCATGGAAAGAGATCACTTGAAAGAGTTCTGAGTGATCGGAAGTGTTTTACCAGGGATAATGAGAAATGGAACTAGTCAGTGGTCCAAGACTGGTTTTTGTTGTTGTCGTTTATATCCCATCAAAATAAAGCCCGTTTTGCTTTTCATTTGGAAATAAAGGAAGAAGAACGCACCCCAGAATTCAAGTTGCTTGAAGTCCAGTGTAACTTTTCTACAGCTGGTGGTGGTTTGGTGACGATAAAATGCCTTTGAATACTGTTTCCCTTTTTACAAAACAACAGTATTCAAAGGCATTTTGAATACTGTTCCAATCCCCCCATCTACCCTTTTATATTTACCTGAAATTCCTGACGGTTGTGTACTATCATTACCTGCGAAACGAGTGTGCAGTCAACTCGCTGCCGCTCCTCATGCTGGCCCTCAGTCCCTACATCTGCTTGCTAGGGTTGGGTATCGTTTGGGGTTTTTTCGATACCGGTGCCAAATACTTTTAAACCAGCACCGGTGCCAAAACTCTGCCTGAACCGATACTTTGCAAAAGCCACAAAATGATGGTGGATGACTCAAGAATACATTTTTATTGAACAAAAAATTAAATGCTTAAATTGAACAATATATTAAATGTTTAAGTACTAGCTGGAAAGCCATAATTATAAACAGAATCTATGTTACATTAGTATTTTACAAATCGTTTGACCATTTGTTAGCATGAATGCAAGATTTGCATTTTGAAGTTAATATTACATTAGCCTACTACTCACCTTCGGAAAGGCTGCTGTCGTCATCATAATTGGTGGACTCCTTTTTGCTACGGTTGGTATGACTGGGGCTGGGGTCGTCCACACCAATAGTGCCAGCTGTTGTCTGTTTTTTTATTTAGTATAATTAACTTTTAATCTACAAAAATAAAATGGACAGTAGTATTTCCAGCAACAGTGTTTTGGATTTGTATTATCAAAGCTTTCTGAAGTCCTCAGATTTTTCTAATTAAGGAAATAATTTATTTTTCTGATCATTTCTGACACCCCATGAATGCAGTATTTAAATTTTACTAGCGATCTTGTGTGTTGATGAATCTAATGCTTATTACAACTATGTCATCATAGTCCCAGAGAACAAATATATTAATCGACAGTTCAGGCATTTAAGTGGGACCGAAATTCGCGTTTTGTTTCTGTTCGGTACATACCGGTTATATAGGTACCGGTGCTGTATTGACACTGGTTTTCGATACCCAACCCTACTGCTTGCCGTATGCTATATTGCTATAGATGCTCTGCAGTCTGATCTAGGGTTTCTCAGGAGCTATGAACTCAGGAGCCTGACCTACCTGTTTTCACCGTAGAAGACGTTATCTACTTTTACAGTCAGTAAGAAATTCCTGTGACATGCTCGCAGTATGACATAAAAGAGAACATAATAGATTCACATGATTTTTGACTAAGTTGTACTTGTGGGGTTTTGAGGCTGGTGTAAGTGCGTGTAATGAGTGGGTTGAAGAAACTCTTAAGCTTCATAGGCAAGTATATGTATATACAGTCCCTTGAACTATATCCTTTGAGCTTTTCCATTTTTTTCGTCACTTTACAACCACAAATGTGAATTTTTTAATTTTTTTATTTATTTTGTGGTAGACCAACATAAAGTGGCACATAATTGTGAAATGGAAGGAAACAGTTTAATTAAAAAAAAATAAAAATCAGAAAAGTGTGGCATGCATTTGTATTCATTAGCCTTTTCTCTGATACTCCTAACTAAAATCCAGTGGAGTCAATTGACTTTAGAAGTCACCTAATGAGAAAATGGAGTGCTCTGTGAATTTTTTTAGTGTAATATAGTCTCGGTATAACTACAGCTGTTCTGTGAAGACTTCAGAGGTTTGTTAGTGAACATTAATGAACAAACGGCATCATGAAGCCAGACACTTCGGGGATGAAGAAGAGGTTGTGGAGAAGTTTTTAAGAAAGATTAGGTTATTAAAAAAAAAAAAATCTTTACATTTTCATGTGATTGATTGAACAGTGTTCTGTGAAATGTTTTTAACCTGCAAACCTACCAAGCCATGGCCGTCCCCCTAAACTGACAGGCCAGGCAAGAAGAGCATTAATCAAAGAAGCAGTCAACAGTCCCATGGGTAACTCTGGAGGAGCTGCAGAGATCCACATCTCAGGTGGGAGAATCTGCACAACGAATACAAATCTGGCCTTTATGGAAGACGAGCAAGTAAAAAGCCACAAGAAGTCCCGTTTGCAACAAGCCATGTGGGGGACACAGCAAACCTATGGAAGAAGATGCTCTGGTCAGACGAGACCAAAATTTTAGAAGAAAACCGGTTAGTGTTTGCAAAAGATTTAAAACTTGGGGAGAGGTACACCTTTCAGCCGGACAATGACTTAAACTAAACTGCAAGCTAAGCTAAACTAAGCTGCAATGGTATCCACAGACACACTCCATCCAATCTGACTGAGCTTAAGCTATTTTGCAAAGAAGAATGGGCAAAAATTTTACTCTCTAGATGTGCATATGTGGTAGAGACATACCCCAAAAGACTTGCAGTTGTAATAGCAGTGAAAGGTTGTACCACAAAGTAGTGACTTGGGGGCTGAATACAAATGCATGCCACATTTTATTTCTTTTGTCTTATCACATAATAAACGTTTATGTTTGTGGTTGTAACGTGACAAAATATATGAAAGTTCAAGGGTATGAAAAACTTTTGCAAGGCACTTTACATATGGTGTGAGTGATGTATACATTTATACTGTGTACTATCTTGGTTTTTAGATAAATAGACAGATTTTGATCCCGAAGAAAATTCCAGAAAATTTGCAAGTAGTTTAATGAGTAAGTAATGGAGTAGAGCTAAAAAATCCATGATTTTTTTTATTTTATTATTTATTTATTTTTATTCGGTCACGGAAAATTTCTTTTTGGCATGTAACTCACTGCTAAACATCTTTTCCATCTCCATGTACACATACAAAGCTGAAAAATATTATATATAAAATAAATAAAATTTTATGTTATGTTTACCTGATTTTTTTTAGGTCCAAATCCAGCTATCATTTATCATATTTCAGAATCAGTTTGTTACTTTAATCTGATTTAAACTAATTCGTGTTCAGTTGAATAGTCAGGTAATTTGCCAGCATTCAACGGTAATCAGGTCATTAGGATGCATGTAAATGTATGCTGTGTTCACTGTTGATTATATTCACTAAATAATATAAACTTCTTGTGGTTGTTGTATATGTGGAGAACAAGTAATTCCTCTAAATAAATAATAGAAACAAAGAATTCTCACTTTAATTTCCAGTGGCACATTGTGCATCATCACGACAGATCATCTCTCACTGGAAGAACTGTACGCGACATGACTGCCCTGTGTGTTTGCCACTGAAGCATGCAGGAGATAAGAGGAATCAACAGTGTGAGTGTGTGTATCATTTCACCAGTTGCTGCTTGTCTTTGTGTGCTACCTGACTAGTATGATGTATAAGGCCAGACTGAAAGTAATGCAAAAGTGGGCATAACTTTTTATTTTTATTTTTTTAAATTTGTATTTTTTATTAACTTAAACTGTTGACAGAGTAAATCTTCCTCTATGCAATAAGTTCTCCATCACAAGAAATGCATTCGCACCATCGTTGAACCCCGCTTTCAAACGCTCTTTAAAAAAATTCAGTTGTGCACTGTTGTGTAAGTGGTCTCCAACAGTGGTTTACACCCCCCCCCCCCCCAAATGCTGGTTTCGCCTTCATCCATTTTGTCAAGAACTCTAAGATTGAAGAAGAGCTATTATAGAGGAACTCCAACATGTGCAGTATGAATGACTGATTTGGTTAATAATTAAGCAATATCACACATGAGGTAGTACTGTACTGCTTAGAAAGAATTAATAATGAAAAAATTTGTGTTTTCTTGCTAAAAGTGCTCCTCTGACTGGTTTTGAATGCGTTTTTCGGCAGGCAGCTGATCTCTTCCCAGTATGGGGGATAATACTGACCTACTGTCACTGAACTAGAACACCCGGGATGCGGAGTGCTGCATGTAGTTAATGTCCCAATGGTGTTACTGTGCATTATCACTCGTCGAAAGCCTCTCATCCAATCAAATTGTTTGGTTGGAACTGCTGTCTAATAATTTATCCCCATTTGTGCATTATTTTCTGTATAGCTCGCGTGCAGTGTTTTTAAATGTTAGTCCTACATGTCGGTACTTTTAATTTATAGTCTACTTAGAAAGTGACTGAATGATTAAATATATTTTCTACAATTTCTGCTGTGTAGATTAATCAAACCTCTACTCCTATCTTCCTTAATCACAGCCCTACTAAGCAATGCTAGTGTGGGTTTAGGTACCGCTTTGAGTACTGCACCAGGTGGCCCACACAATGCCCCCAGTCTAAACACTCCAGGTCCGATAGACCCTAGCTCCATTGAAAGAGCTTATGCAGCTCTGGGACTCACCTACCAGAGCAACCCGACACCAACTCAGCCCACCCAGCAAACACCTAGGCCACTCAACACATCAATGGGTAAGTCTAACAAAGACTGCATGTTGATTGATTTAAAACTTTCTACTAAGTTACTAAAATGTTTGGCTTATTAATGGCTAAATGAATTGTGTTTGAGGTGACTCGTATACTGCACATGCTTTACCAGGTGGGAACCCAATGGGGGTGAATGGGCCTGTTGGTGTCCAACCGCAGAGTCAACCGTCTAACCTTCTTCAAGATCCTATGCTGCATGTTCACATGAATGCTCAAAAGTAAGCAAAGCAATCAGGTTCTCAATTCTGGAAACCTGTGACTTGACATTCTATTACATCCCTCTTAATATTTTCACATGCATGTTTAAATACATCATTCCATTGCTCTTTCTTTTAGTATGTTGAATGATAGTGGTGTGGGCAATATGAGCTCATTGCCTGTCGCCTCTCCTGCTGCTGGTGCTGGCATGAGAAAGAACTGGCATGAGGACATCACCCAGGATCTGCGCAACCATCTTGTCCACAAACTGTATGCACTTCTTCATAATTATTCAAATTAGATACTTGGGGTGGACAAATCACTAATTATTTAGCTTTTCCACCAGGCAAGTGAAAGTGACCAGTAGTTACATAATGTAATAATGTATGGTGAAAGAATTTGATAGATAAATGCAGTATTCCAGGCTAAAGAAAAAATAACAGGTTTATAAATCCCTGTTAACTTTTTCTAAAATACATTTTTCTGATGTATAACATTGTGTTTGTATCCTAGTCAGTAAGTTGTGTCTGCTTGTTTTAAAACAGTGTCCAGGCCATCTTCCCTACCCCAGATCCAGCTGCACTAAAGGACCGGCGCATGGAAAATTTAGTGGCTTATGCTCGTAAAGTGGAAGGTGACATGTATGAATCTGCAAACAGCAGGGTAACGATTCCTCCATAGGCCATGTTGCCTGTTGTATGTTTTTCTTTTTTTTTCTTTTTTATTAAGTCTTGGTCTTAAGACTGTTTATTTTTCTTTTGATACATCCTATAGGCAGAGTACTATCACTTGCTAGCAGAGAAGATCTACAAAATACAGAAGGAACTGGAGGAGAAAAGGCGGATGAGGTTGCAGAAACAGGGTATGATGCCCACTCAGCCTGGAATGCCTCATACTGGGATGCCGCAAGGACCATCTACAGGACTACCCTCAAGTCAGTAGGCTAGTGCTTGTCCTCAGAATGCAAAGTGCTATCTTGAGAACAGTCTTTCCAATGATGAGATCTGAGTAGATAGTACTTTTGTATAGTCCTAATGAGAAGTAAACAATTCTTGGTTCTCTCAGCAGATGGTCCTCTATCTGATCCATCAATGGTGCGGCCCACAGGACCAAGCCCGATGGGTAACAGGATGCAGAACCCTGCTGGTCTGTTTATTAGATACTAAGTGTTGCCATAATTTTAGTAGTAAATGGTAAAGTATACATATATGGTATATATGCACTCATTTAAATGTTTTTCTCTGGGATAGGAATGAGTGCATTTAATCAAATGGCAATGGGCCCGAGATCCACTCCTCCCCTTCCACTTGGTAGCCCCCTCAGCCAGGTGAGTAAACTGACGGACATAGCCAACCTAAAACTAGTTAAAATAATTAGATCTGACCTGTTCCAGATCTATGCTTAATGCACATAGCATAACAAGAAAAACTAAAGGTAATTCTGAAAACAAGTTGAATTGAAAGCATGTTAAAAGCTTGTAACTCTTTTACACATGCACTTTACTCAGTTTTTCCACTCAGTTGTAGTCATGGTGAATTCTCACCCAATAGCTATTTCTCCCCTTTTGCCTGACTGCTAACTAAGGCTCTTCATACCATAACCAGTAAAATTCGTGCAGCCACTCATTATTTAAACAAATGCGTTGTTAGTACATTTGTGATAATACGGCAGGACTGCATTCATCAGACCATTTAATTGATGCAATACAGAAGCCTGTGGGTAATACAGCAGGGCTGCTTTCAATTAAGTCTTCTGATGAACTGTCCAATGCTTGCAAGTGCTCTCTCTGATTTTGAAAAAAAAAAAAAAAGATTTCTTTAATGCAATGACTTTTGCTTGGTATTTTTCATGAGTGTACTACAGTTTGTGCATTATTTTGATTTTCATAACTGTATTAAGGGTCAATATGTATCGTTGTGTGTACTACAGATTAGTGCTAAGATTTAATGAGGCCAAGCCCTTTATTCCATAATTGTATTTTAAGCAGCACTTTGACATGATTATTGTGTTCTAAAAATCTGCAACAAATATGAAAACATTTTTGAATAATTTGTATATTATATAAAATAAGGAAAGTTACGTTGAACAAAAGCCTTTGCTGCTTATATTTATAGGGGAATCACTCAGTAGTCCATTTAATAGGATTATTGTCCTTGTGCTATTTATACAATCACGACAGGAGAATTGATTTGTCGACAGAAGTATGTCCTGTTAATATTGTATTTGGGATTGACTGACTGATTACATCACAGACCAAAACGATCGGCAAACAAGTTAGCTAGTGGCAAACTGAAGGCATGTCTGGCTGTCAAAACTTTGAGTGCTGTAAAGTGGAGAACTTTACCCCCACCCCAGGGGATACTTTTTTTTTGGCACCATTGAGGGTCGCACATGTGAAATTTATTATTATTATTTTTTTAACAGGCTTAGTGTTAATTAGTAATTACTCAGGGGTTAAATTCATGTGGTGGAAAAACTGATTTAACATCTGTTAGAACCAATTATAACAATCTTGTGGATATTTGGTGAATGAAAATTACTGATGACCATTAAACTCTTGTTCATGAAACCAGTTTGAGATTAATTTTGCTTTGTAACATGATCCCTTATTATCTTGTAAGTAGCCATTAGTGGAAGGGGTAAATTCTTTCTCGGGGCTTAACTGTGGTAATGCACATTGTCAGTAGCAGTACTTAAATAAGCCAAGGCATTCAAGTGATTGATATTAATGATATTAAGTATGTCAAGGAAACATTCACCACACCATTACACTACCAGTTTGGAGCTCATGGATTCAAGCTCCTGGGGCATTATTCTGACCCTGCCATCAGTGTGTTATTTCAGGTGTTTAAGCAAAAGATCTAATTTGTATTTTAAAATAAAGTCGGGGACTGGTTTTTGTTGTAGCCGTATGATATCATCTGCAGTAAGGGTGCCTGCCCCTACTATAATTGTATTTTTGGAAGCGCAAAAACTTTGGCATTTAATGGTACTAGTGGAGTGACTGGGCCAAGAACGGTATGGCTTGTTTTGGCCCCATTGGAAACTGAGACATACCACGTTAAAGACCTCAAAAAAAAAAAAAAAAAAA
>JAAGKR010003130.1:0-15930 GCA_011419295.1 Clarias macrocephalus
AGTAATAGTATCGTAATGATGTCACTGTTGAACTTGTTTTGTATTATCTGATCTTGTCATTTTGAAAAATAAATATAAATATTTTTTCTATTATTTGTACAATTAATTGGGTGTTGTTTATTGCATATATGTATGGTTTGCAAAACTTGTTTTGTTTTTTTTTTGTAATAGACCAGTATATCAAAGTAATTTAACTCTTTAAACTGTTTTACCCATAGAAATGTAAAACATAAAAATAATAATAACCTAATTGTGCGGTAGAATTAAAACAGCATTATAGTTAAATACGACCTAGAATTTGGATTGAATATTTTACCCATCTTGCTGGGTTAAATAAATAACCTTTAACATGTAGTTGGGCCAATATTTATCCAGCAGCTGGGTTGTTTTTAACCCAGCATTTTTTAGGGTGTGTATATATACTGTATATGTAATCCAAGTATGATTTATTTATATACTTGGTAGTTAATATATATATAAAATACATTTATTAGAACATTTATTAGAATGAATCAACAATGAACTTGTTCTTACTTTGAGTGGACATGGTGAAATCGAAGGCTGTGTCCTAAACCTTATGTTAGCACACTAAAAAGTGTGAAAATATTATGCCCAAGCAGTCATCACATGCTTTTGAGTAGAGTGTGGTTTGGAATGCAGACTCTCTCTCTCTCTCTCTCTCTCTCTCTCTCTCTCTCTCTTAAAGGAGGAGTTTGTTTGTTTTAAAAGCAACATTTAGAACAGAACTGCACTGCTTTTTAATGGTTACATGTGCATTAGACTACTTCATACTAACCTATTCATAGATATCTAGAATGTTTGGGAGGTATCATGCTACAAGTGGGCTCATCATTGATGATGTTGAAAAACTGATCAGAGATCATCTATAATTAGACCAAAAAAAGTGCAACTTGCAGTTCAGGTGATAGTGAGAGATTTTGCAGAGCTCAAGCTGTCTGTGGATTTAACCTCAGAATAAAGGTAGGAAAATGTGTTTTAAGTCTTTTTATGTAACATGTTGACATTTGTTAAGAACATACAGTAGACCACGTCTATTAATATTATTTCCTTATATTTTTATTATTTCAATATCATTCCATGATTCCTGTTAGATTTTTAAAATAAATTTTAAACGATTTTGTAATTAATTTTTTTTTTCAACACATAACATGCTAGGGACATTTTCTCTTACAAAATGTAATTTTTCTGACATAAACTACTATATAACCACTATATTTGAAATATAGGAAGAGGTAAAATCTTACAAATGACTTGACTCCCTGTCAAATGTGACTTCGCACAAGTTTTTAATTGTATTATTATATATATATATATCTACCAGAGAGACAAAAATAATTAGATTTCTCCACCTAAAGCTCTATAAAACATATCTTGATTTCAGTAAATAAAGTGACCAAATATTAAATTTAAATATCTGCACTTATTTAAAATATTTTAGAACAGGTCCAGTGTCCAATACACAATAATATTTATCAAAAGAATAATTTAAGCATGTAAATACATACACTGAATCGTCATAACATTACAACACAAAATATCAACCCGATATTGTGTAGATTCCCCCTGTGACACCCAGATCCTCTGTGTGCCGTGGAATGCAGGGTGGGGTCTCCGTGGATCGGACTTGTTTGTCCGGCGCATCCCATAAGTGTTTGATTGGATAGAGATCTGGGGAAGTTGGAAGCCAGATCAGCAACCTTGTACGTCTTTGCCTGCTAGCTCCATATGCAGCAGGTTGTGATGTGCTGGGTGTTCTGATACCTTTCTATAATGGCTACATTGGCGTTTCTGTGGGATTGGACCAGATGGGCTGCCCACAGGCATAGATGACCCCTGGGGGCCCACGTTCCTGTCACTAGTTTACTCATATATAATGGATAATTCATTTTGTTCCGTGTGAGTGTTGTGGCTGATTGGTGCATACTCTCACCAAACAGTTCTTTGGTCGTCCTTTGTATGGTTCCCAGTCCGAGCTTTCTTATTAGGTCCTACTTAGAACTTTTAAAAGAGTAGCATTCTTGTTGAATTCTACTATAAAAAGCTTGAAGGGTTCTTTTAACTGGACACAATGTAGAATCCTATAGGGAAACAATTTCTAAGACCGCACAGATGGACAGATATACTGTATGATCAGAAAAGAATACCTAAGGTCCATTGATTTGTCCAAGTGGGAAATCTGTCCCAATGAAAAGGTTCTAAAAGATTCCAACATCTCAGTGCTTGTCTCAGTGCTTTGACTTCTTCAAGAAGATCCTATTAATAAAACTAAGAATTTGGAAGCCTTAAAAAAAATAAAGTCACACAGTTGTGGTTAGAAGGTTACATACCCTGGTCATGAACATCAATGTCAGGACAATATTAGGACTTAATATATGTTTCTAATCTGGCCATTCTCTGTCATTGATACAGAAATGTTTTAAAGGCTTTTACATCAAGTGTCTTTCTGTAATTAAGATAAATGTAATGTCATACAGAAGGTCTCTATCTCTAACACTGTCTCCACATGTTACAGTTTAAAGAGACAAACCGCTGCTTCACCATGAACACCATGGAGACCAACTTGAGTATCGACTATATCGACAATGTCACCCTCAACGTGACAGCCAGTGACATGAACGTGACGGGCATCGCCCATATCATGATCCCTCAGGAACTGTTCCTGATGCTGGGCTTGATAAGCCTCGTGGAGAACATCCTCGTTATTATAGCCATCATCAAGAACAGAAACCTGCATTCTCCGATGTACTACTTCATCTGCTGCCTCGCCGTGTCGGACATGCTGGTCAGCGTGAGCAACGTCGTGGAGACGATGTTCATACTGCTCACGGACCACAGCCTTTTAAGCGTGACGGCGAGGATGCTGCGCCACCTGGACAACGTCATCGACATCATGATCTGCAGCTCTGTGGTGTCCTCGTTGTCCTTCCTGTGCACCATCGCAGCCGATCGCTACATCACTATCTTCTACGCCCTGCGCTACCACAGTATAATGACCACGCAGCGTGCCATCACCATCATCGTGATCGTTTGGCTGACCAGCATCACCTCCAGCTCGCTGTTTATCATCTACCACACCGACAACGCGGTCATTGCCTGCCTCGTCACCTTCTTCAGCGTCACGCTGGTTTTCACAGCGGTTCTCTATTTGCATATGTTCATCATGGCGTACGTGCACTCCAAACGTATCATGGCTCTCTATAAAAACCGGCGCCAAGCCACCAGCATGAAAGGCGCCATCACGTTGACCATCCTGTTGGGGGTTTTCATCATTTGCTGGGGTCCGTTCTTTCTGCACCTGATCTTGATCCTGACATGTCCAACAAACCCTTATTGCAAGTGTTACTTCAGTCATTTCAACCTTTTCTTAATTCTCATAATATGCAACTCTCTTATAGACCCTTTGATTTACGCGTATCGGAGTCAAGAGCTGCGAAAGACGCTTAAGGAAATTGTTTTGTGCTCTTGGTGCTTTGTCATGTAAGATTCATTGAGAGACACTGGATACTGTCTCCACCTGTAAAGGGTACGGGGTTGACGACTAGACCTTTGACTTTTAAATGTTATTACAGTCTTTGTTATTTATCTGTTTCAATAATGCACATATGTAAGCTGGACTGACGTGAAGGTCCGGTTTGCTGATACAGAACATGGTGCTCCAGTGGCAGGAAAGCTCTGCTAAATGCTCTCTTATTCAATGTAATGTTGAATTAGGTTTTAACGTCCAAGGACTTGATGATGTCTGTCTAACACAGTCTGTAAAAATTTTTACCATTTTTTTCATCCTCATCTTCCTGACACTTCAACTGGGAGATTTTTTTTTTAATGTATTTATTTATTATTGCAGATAATTTTAGGGTTTTATGTTGAGAGGATAATTCCCTAACAATAGTCTCTTTTCTTTAGTTACTACTGTATTTGGCTTGTATTCAAAGTAAAACCTTATCACGCTGATGTTTGATGATTTTGTAAGGAAAATGTTGGAAACATCATGTGATTTTGTCTTTTAAGGCAAGTAGATCGTAATCAAGATGTGAAAAGACATTCACATAAATAAACCCTTGTATTATTGAGTCTAGAAGAGCTTGTTTTTTGTTGTATTTCTAATAAAAAACTACTATGTTAAGAAAATGTTCTGTTGTGAACTGTTGTGAAAAAGTATTGCATTGCTTTGAAAATGTTAAACCGGTCACACACTTTTTCCCTCTCTCACACACACAGCTAAACATGCAGTCATATACATATATATATACAGTGTATAATGAATTATCATCATTAATATGGGCTTGTTTTGAATGTTGGCTTGATCTTTAGCTAGTAAATATGACTTGAATTAATTCATCTGTTGCTTTGAAATATGAATTGTTCTTTTGTTAGATTTAATTAGTCCCCATCACAAGATGATCCTGTAGGCATCATTATTAAGTCGGTAAATAGATTGTGGCAAAATGCACGCGATGTGAAACGGCAATGTCCGGCTGAATGTGAAGAGCGCACTTAGGATGTAAGAGTCACAAAATGTAAGAACCGTAATAATTTAAACTGTTTCCACATTCGTGCAGTTATCTAATAAGGAAATAATTTGACTACAGCACAAAAAAAGAAAAAAACATGCAGATACAGGTCAAGAGCTTCGGGTAAGGTTCACATCACACACCAGAATGATAAAAAAATATAAATTTTTAAAAACAGTCTGAGCTCTTTAACTTGGCACATACGTTTGTACCAGATGGGCTGGTTTGACTAGTTAAGATCTCCTGGGAATTTTATCCTGAGAGCTTACACAAGAACATGAATCGAAGGCTATCAGAGGCACAGATTCACCAACACTGGTGTTCTTGGCTTACATAATACCATAACATTTGATGACATTTCCTGTTGTTGTAGCCAATTCTTAGGTTATGATGTGTTATTTGTTTTAAGACGTTTTTTTTTGTTCATCACAGTTATAGAGGTATTGTTCAGTTATAGATTCCTACATTTATACAGTAGAGAAATAAAAGAGAAAAAGTCCCAGTTTGACTCGAACACCCCTCGTATTTATGTAAATCAAACTTTTTGCAAAACACGACACTTAGTAAGACACATCTTGCCAGACAGAGTGTTCAGCGTAATCGGAGTTGCTACACTGCTGCATCTATCATATGGACACGGTACAGGTAAGTTAACGATAATCTACTTTACGCTTCTGATTTTTATGTACAGTATGTATACTAGAGTATAGTGCACTCTGATATCTCAGTAGTCCTGGGTTACTCAGTGATTAATCACTCAATGAGTAATCTCATTTTATATATATATATATATATATATATATATATATATATATATATATATATATCTCACAGACGCCCCTGATTGGCTGTAGAGTCGTGATTAATGTGGGAGCACTAAGTACCTCTCATCCCTCCCCTCTGAGAGAGCTCGGCCAATCAGCTCTCTCTAGACCTCCGGCTGCGAGAGGTTACAGCATCACCTGGGAATCTCCGGGTGATAGTCATATTTTTGGAACTTTTGCAGAACTGATAGACAACCAGGCCATGGTGGAAGACGCAGGCTGGTCACAACACAAAGCTGGACATTACACTACAAAAAACCTTCTGTAAAACAAAATCCATGTTTGTGGGTACAGAAAGTAGGCAGGTATGTTTCTACTGGAGCAACGTGACTTTTAAATAAAATTGTCAGCTTTTTTCTATTTCCAATTAAAGAGTTTTTTTTTTTTTTTGGCATGGTGATGTCATGGTGTCTTCCTCAGGCAAGGAAGGTTGATTGTGGTGACGCTGATGTGGAAGCTTTTGTGGAAGACTCTTTCTACTGTGTTTAGCCGGGAAGAACATAGCTTGTTCGCTCAAAAAGTAGTAATCATGGCGATTAAACACTTGAATTGAGAAAGATACTGAGTCATAACAAAGACCATAAGCATCCCCGTGGTTGAATAATCTCCGAGTTGAAATGTTATAAAACCACGACCTTTTGCCGCTGGTGTGTTGTGCCATGCAAAATTTCACAACATGCGCTCAGGCTCATGATAAGGAAGCTGCAAGTGTCACCAGGAACAATAAGCAATGGACTTCACCACATGCAAAACTCTTCTACCAAATAAGTCAGATTTAGTGTTTTAGTAGAAAGAAAGGTTGCTTGATGATCTAAAGAACCCACAGTGACCGTGATGGTGCTGGGAGAATCATGATATAGATCTGCTTTTCTTCAAACTGTACCGAGTCATTATGTATCATTAAAGAATATATGAATATATGTACCAGGACATATTAGAGGAGAGTTTCATCTCATCATCCAAGCAACTAGATCAGGAAAGGAGATAAACTTTTCAGTTAGACAAAGATCTTGAAACATCAAGCAAAAAATTACTCTTAAAAATGTGAGTGAAGGTCCATGCATGGGTTAACCTTCTCTTGACTTTATTTATGGAGGATTATAGAATTTGGACAATTGAAAAAGATTTGACAAGTCAAAAACATTTTAGCTTTTTTTTTTTTTTTTAGATTTAAGATGTATTTCCCTGAACCTTATATCACATGTAATATTAGACTTATTTCTCATCTATTTATGATTATAAGCATGCATGAAAAGTAACACCTTTTACATTTCTGTATTCCATATATGCCTGCAGTATGTGCAACTATAGGTCTATGTATGTAAAATATTGTTGTTGTTTTTTTTTAATGATAGTGATATACTACATGTTTATCCTAAACACCCCAAAGTTATTTCAGTAATTGTATGCAACCCTTTCATTCCAGTCTGCTTAACCGCCCCATGGCTGCATAGGCCTAAAAATTAAGTACTTTAGTTTTGTTTCATTATTTTTAGACATCAGAAAGAACATCTTTCACATGACTATGCCTCAGGGGCAGGAAAGTAAGGCAAAATGTTTGTTTTTTCCCTCTTCCATGTGATCCTCATCAATGAGTTTGTTATATATTCAGAGTAACTGTGGCTGTAAACATAAAAATATACAGTATGTATACCTACAATGTATCTACAAAACTGAATTCTTGTTTATTTTACAGTAATCATCCCAAATGTTCCGGCTCATTGAGTTTAAGGGTAACGTTTATATCCGCTCTGACATGCGTTTAAAAACTGTTTATGGCATAAAAAGTTCAAACAGGCTCAAACTCAACAAGTGAGAGTTATGAATCAACAGAATTTTGGAAAAGAGCAAATCACATGACCTAATATCGAAAATAACAACCTTTCACAGAGAAGATGCGTATGATACGGGAATGAAAAGACATCAGTGTGTTCATTCAGAAATACAGAGAACACAGTTGCAACGACAAGAACAAACAAGCAATGAGGAAAAGCAAAGGAAATAATGTTTTTTTTTTTTTTTTTTTTTACCGGGTTTTATGAAAGCATAATTGCCAACAGAGCACTTACAGTACTAAAGTTATGTACCATATTGATAAAAAAATTTTAAATCAACCAAATCAATCATAAGAGTCACTTCAATCAGGGGTGAGGGGGGAATTCTTTCCTTTTAACTAGCTGGAGAAAAAGGCCCCATATTTTCCCAAGTGTTTTGGACAAGCCCCTTAACAAAGGAATAATTTTTTTCCAGTTTCATTTAAAAGGGTGTCTCTTAACTATTGAGTATGAGATGGGGACATTTGTGATTTCCACTTAGTCAATATTAATCTTCTGGCAAATGGTGTGACAACATTTAGAGCATCGTCTTTAGGTATAGAAAGCAAAGATGCTGAGGGAAAAATCCAAACAGTGCCCCAGTGATGTTTAGCTCTATGTGTTCCCCAATTATCTCTAATAAGGGGACAAAAATCTAAGTTATATGAGGATGAGCAAGTGTAAGAGGTTTTTCGGGGACTATCGACACCTATCACATGTTTAGACAACCGTGCTTTCGTGTAATACATAAAATGTTCTATTGAGAATGAAATATGATAATGCTGTGCACAAATAGAAGATTTCTGTACATGTTTTAAAATCTTGACCAAACTTCCTTTGATATTAACTGGCCCAGATCCTCAAGACATTTATGGCGTTTAATGAATCTGTGCTTATAAGGTTAATCTGATTATAAATATATGATGCTAAGACTTTCATCATTGGTATTGGTGTCAAAAAAAAATTCTAAAACAGAATTGTTGGGAAAATGAAAAAACGTGGGGAATGTATGTGCAAAACTACGGACCTGAAGAAATCTTTAAAAAAATGCTGCCTACTGTAGGAAGTAAATGCTGAATGAAGTAAAATGTAAAAAATGTTGTCTATTTTATCTATATATAAGTCTTGAGCAGTTTGAGAAGACACATGAGGACGACACTGTCTATTAGTGAAGATTTGGTAAAGCCAATCGTCCTTTGTAACCTAGGAATGTTTTTGAAATCTACTTTAGGAGAAAAAGACATACACATTGAAACATTAGGAAGGAAAGTGATTTTGAACATTCAAGACAAACATTTTCTGATTCCTTTTAATGTTTGTGATAATGATGTTTCTAAAACCTTACTCACATTAAATAGGTTTAAGTAAGAGTGTGTATACTAATGCAGATACGGTGTAACCAGGTTAGATCACATTTCAGGCTCATACTAAAATCTCAAGAGGTTTTGTCAACCGCTGTTCCCCACTCAACCGTAATCTGCCAAAGCAGTCATATGACTCCAGTGGAATGCAGGAATGAATGGACTTAATTTCCTCCCTGATTCACGTAACATTTCCCTCTCTGTACTGCATCCACAGATAGTGTTTGATTGCACTACAAAATATTTGCTTGGTTTCGCAACACTGTATGAAAAAGATCACTGTTATCTGACAATTTATTACATTTTTTTAATCTAAAAATCCAGAGGGTTTTGTAATGGTAGAAACCTTAAACAGAGGATTTCCCTTTTGTAGAACTGATTAAATAAAAAATTATTTTAGGTAAAAAAGAAAAGTTAAACAAAACAAAATTACCTGGAAATCTTGATTGTGCTTTAGGAACAATCCTTAAAGGTCTACAATTATTTTTCTTTCTTCCTGGAAATATCGAACTCTTAATTATTTAATAAAATCTAGAAAAAACTACTTACAGTATGTAAGTTTTTACTTAAAAATGTTAAATATAGCTAAACTGAAATGTTTTGGGGCTTTGTACCCCTAGTTTAATAGGTGGTCAGCAGTTTATTTTACAACTGAGCAGTTAGCTTCAAAATAAAAAAGAAAGAAAGATTCGTACAGCCTTGTGTTATAAGAAAGTATATTATAAGCAGTAATTAAACATCACAACACGGATGGTTCAGAGGCAATTCAGAAAGGGTAGAAGAAGTTAATATAAGGAGACAAAGTGTTGTTTAAGATGATAAAAGGTTATCGGACGTGTTTTCTTGCTAAAATACTTCCATAGCTGGTTTTGAATGTGGGTTTTGGCGGGTAGCTGCTCTCCCCTGTAGAGATTGAATCTTTAAGTGGTACGCAGTACCAGACTGTATACTGGCCTACTTTTACCCTATGAGTGAAACAAGCACTTATATTTCAGTGTGTTTTAACATCTCCCAAATGTTTCTGTTCAGATCTTGGATTAAAACTGTCACTCTGGTTAGGTTTCACTTGATGATAATATTAATAAATGTTGTCTTTGTCATTTTTATATATAATAAGAGATACAGACAAAACTACTGTAAATCACTAGAGCATAGTGAAATCCATTTTTCTACTTTTTTTTCAGTTTCTTTGACAGTGATATAAACACCTTTTTTTATTCATAGGTTTTTATTTCTAGTTTTGTGTTCCTGCAGAGAAACACCTGATCTCAAGAAATTCCACTTCTCATAATGCACCCTGACCTCCTGGCACTGAGTGATCATTTTCTATAAAAGATACCTATTATTGTTTGTTGCTTAGATGTAAAATAGTTTAATAACTGCAATCACTACACTCAATAATAGTCTTAAAGAAGATGGACATGACAGAAAGTCATAATTGGTTTGTGTTTTTTATGTTTCTAAGACTTGAGCTTTATTTATTAATTTTTTGTTTGTTTGTTTGTTTGTTTAACAGAACCACAAAGCCATTCTAGCTATACATACTGAAAAAGTAAATAATTTTCTTTGGGAGAAAAAAAAAAACTTTTTTAATACCAAACTGATTTAGTGTTCTTTTTGAAAAATATGTATTAATAAAATGCAAGATCTGGTCCTAGACATCCATTATAGTTTTATTTGGAGTAAAGAGGGTTAATTCACAACAAAGTACAGTTACTTATGGTGAAGTTTTGATTTAGGGTAATCAAACACATACTGTACACACTGCAGATGGAATAGAGATTTGGGTGAAAAGTTTGAATCTTCAACCAAAGATTGTATGTTAATTTTTTTGTGTGTTCATAAACGTTTAAAATGTGTCCGAAAGGTTTTGTCTGTCTTGGCGACCTGAATGCAGAACTGGATCTCACAGCGCTACAGACAGAGGGCGTTAGCGGACTTCCAGTTACACATCCCTCTCTAGACTCTTCTGTTAATGAACATCATGCCCATGTGCTTAATATAATAAAGACTGTAGATTCCTCCAGTTATTCAAGTCATCTGATACAGCAATGTGGAATTGTCAGAAATAAAATCATAATTAAGTATTACCTCTACTGATGAGGTAAAGTTGTATAAATGCTTAAACAGAGTTCATTTTCATATATTGTTTATACTCTAGCCTGAGTCTCTGTACCTGGGTCTTTCTCACTGTGTTCAAATCGTCCACAGTTATCCCAATCCTTCAAAAACCTGCCTGTGATTTAACCAGCGTTATCAACCTCCATGCCATGTCCAAGCCCCACTTCCTGTCTAAAGCCCTCGAATTCATTGCTGCAACTCAGCTCAAATCATTCTTCCAGTACAATGATCTTTTAATGATCTGTATCCGCAAAGCCCTCAAGATTATTACATTGCTAAACCTGACGGCGGCCGTGCACTCTGTGGATCGTTTTAACCATCTGCAAAGACTCTGTGGACCGGGTGTTTAGCTTAGTTTTGAACATTTCTGCAACTTAGATTATTATGTTTATTATTATTATTATTATTATTATTATTATTATTATTATTATTATTACATTAGCTTCACACACAATGACATTCTACACATGAATTCACACAAGCGTTTGTCTTTTTTTTTTTTTTTTTTACAAAAGACACTTGACATGGATGTCATTTCTTTACTCTTCATTTTATTTTTTTTACAGTCATCAGTCATCATTACATTTTTCCCTTGTTTTCCCCTCACATATGATTTCTTTATCATCTGTTCATTTTCACAAATTCATTACTATTAATTTTACCTGCTAATCTTTTACACTCTTACCATACACTCTTATTTTTCCACATGATTTTCTTACATTTTTCATATGCAAATTATTATTTTTTAAAGATTATTTGCATTATTTACATTTTTTTTTTAGAAAGTGTCTTTTTCATATGTACTGCATGTGGCTTAATTTATTCATTTATTATTATTTTTTTTTATAATTCACATTTTAAGGCACAGCATGGTGAAATCCACATTTACATGTTTTTCTACATATAATTACACGTCACATGAACACATTCTATGTTCCATAAGATGTTTATTTATTTAGGTGCTACATTTTCTCTAAATGGGTGGATCCCTGCCTTCTGGTGTCTTTGTGCAACACCATCTGTCCATGAAGAGGCTTAAAATGATCAGCTCAATTAGGCACTCAGCTGCGTTTGCCCTCCAGGTCCAGAAATCAATAATCCATGCTTTAGCCAGGAGTCATGAGTGTGCAAAACTGCCAGTGTTTTTCCCTCAGAGGAAAATACAATAGCAGTTGTGTCTCTTCTTTGTTCTTTCTGTTGGATTTAAGGAATCAAATATCAGCTTCTTGTGAAAACTGATTTTTGCAGTGGGTGTGGTCATAGTGAGTCAGGGATTTTTTTTTCCTTCTCTCTCTTTTTTTTTGTCCCATTGCCATCACAGTGCTTGAACAGACAGTTCCTTCTCCTCCAGCCTGGATAAGTGTGTCTTTACAATGATGGGCCAGTGTGAGTAAAACTTAATGAGCAGTGGTCTTGGGAATTCAACACACACTGAACAAAGGGCAGGAAGCTGATGTAGAGGAAATGAGGTTTTATAAGAGCCCAACACGTGCCTAATGGTGACAACACAGACTGATAAATAGGAAAACAGACAGATTTTAATAACATTTATAAAAAATAATTTCTTTAACATCCACATAGTTGATTCTTATTCTTATTATTACGTTCAGAGTTTCTATACATTACATCCAGCTCCAGGATCGCATTCATAATTTGAGCTTGGGATCAGGTTGCTCTCTCTGTGAAGTATCACATGTTCCTCTTGGTTCTTCGGTTTGTTCTTACCTCCCAAATATGCCAATAGGTTTTGTTTAATTGCCCCTAACTGAGAGTTTAGCACTGATGCCACTCAGCTCCATGAATGGAGGTTTAAATCTCGCCTTCGGTCTGCGTGCATGGAGTTCACGTTCTCCTTGTGCATTGTGGGTTTTCTCTGGCGACTCCAGTTTCTTCCTACAGTCTGTCCAAGGACATGCATTGTACTGTAGTGTTGCCTGTGGTGTATGACTGGATGTGTGAGCATGTGCTTTTCGACAGGTTGGCACACCATTCAGGGTGTACCCCACCCTGAGTTGTGCCCTGGAATGAACTCTAGGATCCCATTCAAAGTTTGAGCTTAGGTTCGAGTTGCTCTCTCTGTGAAGTTTCACATGTTCCTCCAGCAGTTCCTGCAATCTCGGATTCGCTGTCGCTGATGTTTAACTGTCCCTAACTGTGAATGTTACTCAGAATGTCCGCCCATTATGTCACATATACATTACTGCATAATGAACTATATTTTTCGCTTGTCCCTGCTTTTTTGTTAGTAGAGCCATTATACGACACCCCTGGAGTTAACGGCCTTGCCCAAGGGCCCAACAGCGGCAGCCTGGTGGACCTGGGGCTCAAACTGCTGACCTTTTGATCATAGCCTTAACAAACCGAGCCACCATTGTGGGTTTTCTCTGCGCACTCCAGATTCAAAGACATGCATTGTATGCCAGTTGGTCCCGGTGATGACTGGGTGTGAGCATGTGCTTTGAGGAGTGTTGGCACAGTATTCCACCCTGAGGAATAGTTTCCCAAAGGACCCTACAAAGAAAAAATGCCATGGAAAAGAAATAAACAAATATTTTACCTTTAATCGCCATTTATTTTTCCTCTGAAACTTTTTGCCCCCCTTTATGATACAGTATGTCTCCTTTGTTACAGAGTGGTGCTGATGCTGCCGCCTCGCCCAGGCCGCCGCTCCTCCTCCTCTCCTCCTTCTTCTCTCTCCGCAGCCTCTAATTGGCCAGAGCCTTGCCTGGGCTCGGTGACGTCACCGTCAGTGTGTTAAATCAGCATCTTTCTGAGCGCAGGACAAAAAAAAAAAAAAAAAAAGAAAAAAAAGAAAGTAGCTGCGTCTGCGCTATAAAAGGCCGGTGCGCGTTGTCCGAGTTTTCCGCCGGCAACTTGCAGTAGACGGAGAACAGCATACACACATACACACACACACGTACACACACACATAGACATATCCAGACACCCCAAGGATGAGAGAGATTGTCCACATTCAAGCCGGCCAGTGCGGCAACCAGATCGGAGCCAAGGTAAAAACGCTTATTCCTGTTACTACTACTACTACTACTACTACTAATAATAATAATAATAATAATAATAATAATAGTAATAATATGATAATAGGATTTTGCAGGAAAGACGCGCACATCATAATATTTAATAAATGTATTAGGATTAATGTGTTGCTTCATCAGCCCGGGTGTTCCACATTTTGTGCTTCTTTTTTTTTTCTCTCAAAATGTGTCTTGCAAAATGACTTGACAGAAAAGCCGTGACCACACCCATGTGATTACTGCTGATCTCTCAGAACGACGTGCTTAGGGACGCGTTTTAACTTCAAACAACGACTTCAAAGTCGCAGAGTTACATTAGAATCCTGCGTGCGCAACAGCTGGCTCACGCGCACTTGCTCATGAATCCGTTCCCAAACCAGGACATTCGGCTAAATATGGAACAAGACTCAGTCGAATGTGTGTCTTCTAAAAGGTGGACAAGGAAATGCATCCGGACCAGGAATGAAGCCGCAGTGTCCTTGTGTCGCATGACTCCGCGCGAACAAAGGCGCAGGTTCATTTCTTTGCTGCGCCACAAGACAGCTGTGAGAATGTCTCATTGCATGAATGATCTTTTAATGAAGCAAATCAGATCTAGTCAGCATATGGAGAGGGTTTTTTTTTTCTGCATAAAAAAACAGCATGCATAATGAGTGTCTTTGTAAAACTGCACAAGGAGAAGGGGGAACAAAAGGTAATTTAGGAAGTGTTTAGATTTTAGACACAATCCACATTGAAGTGATTTTATATATTACTGTGATGTACAGCATGTAGATAGTTAAATGTTTCTGCAGAATCAGTATCCCTGATGCCTGATGCTTTGTCATGGTTCTAATGCGCACCCAGATGTTCTTGTAGATTCTGCCTAATGATGATGTAAGCTGAAAGAAAGCAGATGTGTAATGCAAAAATGCATTACACATATTAAGTCACCCTGGCTGAGAGAATGTGGGGCAGAAACACACACAGAAACAGGACGGTCATTCGTTCTCTCCTACATTTCTACCTGTTAAGCAGATTGCCTCTTCAGAACTTCACTTCATCATCCCAGATCAATGTAACACCACGTGAGAGATATCTAATACTACGAATCAGCATGTCATGTTCGTTGCATCATCACCATGGATCTGTCCCAATTCAAAACAGAACGCAGGGAGGAGATCTTGTGTCACTCTGGCCTTCTGTCGGAGGGGCTTTGGGGGGAGGAAAAGGAAAAGGGAGGGTGGGGGGTGGGGGCAGCTGACATAATGCAGTGATCTCATGCTGTCTGCAGGAGGGGGACCCTGACTCAATACAAAACACATCTGCCCCTTCATTACTTTCCTTTATGAGAAAGAAAGAGCTGCATCATTTTTTTACAGACTCTTTGATTAGGATGGGAAAGTGTTCAAGTGGTTAGCTCACGTTCCTTTTTTTTTTCTGGCCTATTTCGGAACTTCCCTGTGTTACTAATGGAGGTTTGTCTTTGTCTCCCTTTTTAAAAAAAAGAAATACATGCCACTTTAAAAAAAAGAAAAAGCAAGCCCAGCCATTTGGGAATGGCTAATTACCCATTTGGGTGGCAGGTCACATCTGCGTTGGACAGAACAGATAATTAGAGTAAGAGACTGAGGGAGACAGGACGAGTCAGCCCCATAGAGACAGAGGTAGAGACGAGGGAGTCATGGACCAACAGACAAAAGCATCGCATGGGGCCTGGGTGCTAAAGACATATAAAGTGGTGTCAGGCGATAGACTCTAATATGGCTGTTACGATATTATAATATTGACTTTGATACCAAGTGGAAATATAGCGTCACCACTGACAATTTTTTATTTTTATTTATTTATTTTTGTCCTGGTGATTTATCCATTTCCAAAAATTCCCACCCCTATCAACAATTACACACATTTTCTTAATCGTGTATGTGACATATCTACATCCTCTATGCAAGGACCTGTCGAGGTTGTTACTACAGAAATATTATCAATATTGAGACTTACATGCTAATAATGTATCCAGATAAACCTATAGTTTGCAGCTGCATTATTGTCAGACCAATTGCTGACCAAACAGAATCAAGAATTCAGCTATACTTTGGTAGAACAAAGGTTTCTTTGTTTCTTGTTACAGATTTCAGTCACACACACACACACACACGCACACACACACACACACACACACACACACACACACACACACACACACACACACACACACACACACACACACAGACCCGCAAACGCCAAAAACACAGAGTGCC
>JAAGKR010003130.1:15950-79776 GCA_011419295.1 Clarias macrocephalus
TGCTGACCAAACAGAATCAAGAATTCAGCTATACTTTGGTAGAACAAAGGTTTCTTTGTTTCTTGTTACAGATTTCAGTCACACACACACACACACACACGCACACACACACACACACACACACACACACACACACACACACACACACACACACAGAGTACCGCAAACGGCATTAACACAGTGTGCCCTCAACGCCCTTGGCACACTTTGCATTGCATCTCGGGGTGTACAGTACATGTTAGTCGTTTTTGTTCTGCGAAAAGCAGATTTAAATTCAGAAGAGACAAATCAAATAATTTCTGCATTGTTGTTCTCACTGTACGCTTTGTACAGTAGCTGCAATATCTCTCAGCACTTGTGCAATTTATCACTGTCACAGGAATAACGTATCCAGGTCACAGAAACAGTCTGGATCATAAAGTCGTTCTTTAGAGAAATCAGCTTCAAAACACTCAATGCTTCATTTAAAGAGATCCAGTCAGACGATTTCAAGAACACGTAACACACCAGTGATGAACTGAATTGCCTTTTTATTTTTATCATTTGCTAAGTCATGCTCTTCTGATTGTAAAGAAAGCTAAGAAAGATAAGGCCTGAACTCTACACTACAAGGTCTTTATGTAGACTTTCTGTAGACTTAATTTCTTATTACAAAAGTTCACAGTTTTGTTAAACTGGAAAAACTAAAGCTGTAAGATGAATAGAGATTTCAAAAGAGAATCAAGAGATTTTTTTAAATGCAAAATCCGTCCTTGAGAGGAGTGCAATGGAGTGATGCAGCGCAATGTGAAGTACAGTAATCTTACTTCCCTGAGGTTGAACATTTTACTGTAACAGCACGTCCTGAAATACTGCATTGCTTTAAAACTTTAAAACAGCACATCATGTTTCTGGTTATATTTTATTTCTGTTAAACAATAGTCCCGCTTCACATTGCACCACTACAGCACTACCTCAGTCCTGTTTGTCATGAGTAATTTGTTCCTTACTTCATGCATGATAGACAGTGCCATACTCCCTCTTAAACACATGCACATTTTTTAACGTTGAGTCATAAATATTGACCACCTTTCATCTTTAAGCCACAACTGGACTCAAATTACTGTAGATCAGTGAGATTAAGTCCCTGAAATTATCATCTTTACAAAATCCAGATATGTTCTGCATGAATTGGAAATTAACGACAAGCAGCTTTTTTTTATCTTCATTTGTCTGAAAAGAAATGATGGTGCCATCATTCGTCCCCTGTTGATCGCTGTGTTTCTCTGAGCAGTACATCACTCGCCTTTCCTGTTACAGATGTTTCCAGAAGATCGATCTCCCTGGCTCTATCGGCTGCTTCGGGAGAATCTAATTAGTCCCAACCAAATGGATTTAGTGCTGTGACTAATACATCTAATAATCACAAATTTAGCTATGATGGAATTGTGTTTTACAGAAAGCAGTATTAGATAAGTGAACATTTCTGATCACTATGCTGTGTTTTTTTTGTGCTCAACAGTTCTGGGAGGTGATCAGTGATGAACATGGCATCGATCCCACTGGAAACTACGTGGGTGACTCAGATCTCCAGCTGGAGAGGATCAGCGTTTACTACAATGAAGCGTCCTGTGAGTCAGAATGAGCTCTTAAAATCCCTACAGAGAAACCTTCCAGTGCTCGCTCAACTGAGCTAATATTCTTATTAATAATAAGGAAATGTGATCGCTGTGTGACTTCTAGGCAATACTGTAGTAATCTTTTTCAACAAACCTGAAGGAAATGTTTGCTTAGTGCAACCTTACGATATAACAAATTTCAAACGAGTTTCTATGATATGGTTGCACTGTGCTAACCAATGAAGTTCTAAGGAAATGCACGAGTGCTGACGGCCACTTTTTAATCCAGTATATAATATAGTTTTTAATATAATTGGAATTTATCTTTGACAAGCAATGAATTTTTTTTTAAATGAACCAACAACTTCAACTCATACTACAGTATTTCTGATCCATTCATAGTTACATATTAATGTTGGGGAAAATACGAGGGTCGTTCACGTCAAACCGGGACTCGTGACGAAATTTCTTGTGAATGAAGATGTAAAATTAACTGATATTTAGAGAAGACTTTGAGCACAGTTCGTGATAAGTCTCTTAGATGCAGTATAACGTTTACATAGTGCAAACGTTTTAAAGAAGGCCATTCTGTGGAAGTTCCTGTGAGACCAGGCATTCAGACATGAAGCAGCCAGTCCGACCATGGCTCCGGCGTACCCAGAAAACTTTCTACCTTGATGGTATCCAAGCACTAGTGAAACACTGGGATAAGTGCATTAGTGTAGCAGGGGATTATATAAAGAAATAAAGGGAGGTTTTACTTTTATTCTACACAATCAGAAAGTCCTGGTTTCACCTGAACATCCTTTTATGTGACTTTCTATAAACACATATATACTGAGACTAGCTTAACCTTACAATGACAGTTACAGTTACACTCCTGTACTTCAGTCTGCCTTTGTTTCATTAATCCATTATAATTAAATCAGTCAATGGATTAAATACATATCTGACAATGGATTTCATCCGATTTTTAGTATTGTAGGATGCTCTTTACTTTGCAATTTATGCGTCTATAATGTGACAATCAATAGAAAATGATAATTATTGATTTATTATTGTGCATGCCGTTTGATTTCTTCCCAGCTACCAAATATGTCCCCAGAGCCATCCTGGTGGATCTTGAGCCAGGCACCATGGACAGCGTACGATCTGGAGCTTTTGGCCATCTCTTCAGACCTGATAACTTCATTTTTGGTTTGTAAATAATGCACTTTTATCAATGTCCTAAAACCATAAGCAATTACAACTGGCTGACCAGAATTTTCAGCTTTCTGATTTTCTATTTTTTAATTAATTTAAAAAAATTGCCATTAAATTTGCATAGATTTTTTTTGTGGATTCATTTTTGCCAAAGATGCATAAAACGGTCAAAACGGCCAAAACGGTTATAAAGTTGATATCATCAAACTATCATGTTGTTTACTTTTTTATATGTAGCTAATAGAGTTTTGTTTTTAATCTACATATTTTTAATCTATTAAGAAAATGGTCCAGTGCAGATTAAGCTGTAATTCTGTTCAAATGGTCAACTGATTAGCAAGTCTCCAGTTATTTAGCTAGTTACAAAGCTAGAAAGGTTGTAAGTGTACCTTTATTTAGCACCAGGTGCTTAGCCAAACGTTAACAGTTGCTTAGTAGTGACAATTTAATCTGGCTATGCTAAATTGATTAGCTTCATAGCTAGCAACAGCTATGAAGGAAAGCTTTGGATAAAATTTTATTAAGTCAAAAAAGTTATAGTCTACACCATGTACAAGTTAAGAGCAAGTTAAAATACTAAAGAAAATTCAAATGAAAAATCAGAAAAAAATTAATTTACTGACTCAACATGTTTTTTGTCTAATTTTATTAAGATAACACATAAAATTCTATGGATTAATAATAATTCACACCTTAAATTAAATTACAATACCAAATCCTGTTGCTAACATAAGCTTTAATGTGCTGTAAAGATCATGATTTGATAAGGCAAGTTCTGCATTGTGGATTAATCAGCAGTTTGTTTTCAGGTCAGAGTGGAGCGGGCAACAACTGGGCGAAAGGCCACTATACAGAAGGAGCAGAGCTAGTGGACTCCGTCCTAGATGTTGTGCGGAAGGAATGCGAGAACTGTGACTGCCTTCAGGGTTTCCAGCTCACCCACTCACTCGGAGGGGGCACTGGATCTGGCATGGGAACGCTGTTGATCAGCAAAGTGAGAGAAGAATATCCCGACCGCATCATGAACACCTTCAGCGTGGTGCCTTCCCCCAAAGTGTCTGACACAGTAGTGGAGCCCTACAACGCCACCCTGTCCATCCATCAGCTGGTCGAGAACACAGATGAGACGTACTGCATTGATAACGAAGCTCTATACGATATTTGCTTCCGCACACTCAAGCTGGCCACACCCACTTACGGTGACCTCAACCACCTGGTCTCGGCTACCATGAGCGGCGTCACGACCTCCCTCCGTTTCCCAGGCCAGTTGAACGCTGACCTGCGCAAACTTGCTGTCAACATGGTCCCCTTCCCTCGCCTTCACTTCTTCATGCCTGGATTCGCTCCTCTGACAGCACGTGGCAGTCAACAGTACCGCGCTCTTACTGTCCCTGAGCTCACACAGCAGATGTTTGACGCCAAAAACATGATGGCCGCTTGCGATCCACGTCACGGCCGCTACCTCACAGTGGCCACCGTCTTCCGAGGCCGCATGTCCATGAAGGAAGTGGATGAGCAAATGCTGGCCATCCAGAGCAAGAACAGCAGCTATTTTGTCGAATGGATCCCCAACAATGTGAAGGTTGCTGTGTGCGACATTCCACCAAGGGGGCTCAAGATGTCCTCCACCTTCATCGGGAACAGCACGGCCATCCAAGAGCTGTTCAAGCGCATCTCCGAGCAGTTCACAGCCATGTTCAGGCGTAAGGCTTTCTTGCACTGGTACACTGGTGAAGGCATGGACGAGATGGAGTTCACCGAGGCCGAAAGCAACATGAACGACCTGGTCTCCGAGTACCAGCAGTACCAGGACGCCACAGCTGAGGAAGAAGGAGAGATGTATGAAGATGATGAGGAGGAGTCAGAGGCCCAGATTCAAAAGTAAACGCTCAGTAATATACCACAACCCGTCTTTAAAATACCGATCTCTTATCACGCTGCCGGCTAAAATATCTTAATCTTTCACTTCTTTAACAGGTAGATTAACCTTCATGTTAACCATTTGTGCCAGTTACAGCAGAAAGTCCTTTTACTGTGCCATAACAGCTGCTTGATGGTACTGTATCTGTTGTATAGTGTTGTTCACTGACCAATCCTAAATAAAACCAGTGTTTCAAGTGGACTTCATGACCGCAGTTGGCTGTGAAATCTTTCCAGGTATTAATTTGACTTCAGAGGTCTACGATGAGTCGAGGTTAACGCGATATTTCTTACGGAAAACGAAATAAAGTTTCACAGACTGATTTCTTGCATGACGATCCCATGTATAGACGACCTAGATGCTGGTTAAAAATAACGCCCATCCCTGAAGGTCAAAACGCACCACAGGCACAGCGTAAAAATTAACAGCTCGGTGTAAAGAGCGAACACATTCCCCAGAGATCCCTTCCACTGTCTTTATTCGGTACTGACAAAGTGGACCCAGTTAGAAAGATCACATGCTGACACCAGTGCAGGTTTTCTGCTGCCTACGAAGTAGATGCACAAACAGAGCAGGCTTTGATAAGCACACTGGCCCTTCTGAGAGGCTTTGGAGATGCAGCGTCCTTTACAAATGGCTTTAATGCCTGCAGAGATGACTACAAGCTTGTTTGCTTCTATGTGGCACCATGACACTGCTCACAAATGATCAAGTAGTCATTTAAACCAAATTATAAGATATTTTATGTGTGTTTTCTATAAACCACATGAACATCAAGATGCAAAAAGGTAATTACATATGCAGGACAAATATTTCATCCCATTACTGACTCGTTTCCGATAATGAAGGCGAGAAAATGGCTGCTACATAATTTAGGACTGCCCATATGAGTAGGTTAGATGAAAGAACAAATCAATGCAAGCCAAGTCACATATGACACAAATGGATGAGTAATGACATGTTTTATTCCACTTAATCCTGTCCAGCTGATAAGACGTCAATGATGAATATTAATAGTGATTTTAAAGTGATACATATACGGAGGTACAATGTGAATATCTATCTACACATGCATTAGGAAATTACTGATCCCTGCACAGCAGGCTTTAGAGGCAAGAACACAAAACATTGAGGGGAAAAAACCCACATGATCATTCATCCCGGCCCACATTGACAGGAAGGCACTGGCAACCCAGACGATCGCTCTCAACAACCACTGTGAGCAGAAAAGCATTGCAAAATTCTCAACACGCCGAACCCTGACGTGCACCCACACACCAGCCAAGAACAGTAAATATGATCAGTGATGATCAGTAATATTAACTCAGTAATATGCAATATTACGCATCACAGCAGCATATAAAAACCTAAATCACTGCATTACATCATATTACCATCTACAGTACTAGTATCTAAGTCTTGAGGTTGTATCCAAAAATACAAACATAGTGAATAGAAATGTGGAAAATGGTCCACATTTGACATCACTATCAGTCTCAATTGTCATTAAAGAGAGGGCATCAATTTCTTTTAGTAATCACTTTATCCTGGTTAGGATCAAAGGCAGGACAAGATACAGGAACAGAAGCAGGCCATTGCAGTGCACCAGCCACACACACACATTAACACTTTGAGGCAATTTATCTTAGCCGGTACACCCATCTTCTTGGGAGGTTTAAGGAGACACACAAGGAAATCCACTGAGACAATAACTCATGCTCAGGATCGAACAAAGAACCCTGGAGCTATGAGGCAGCAACCCTCACACTGCACACCACATGGCACCATAACACAAAAACAAAAGAATTAACAAGATGTTTCCTGGCCGCCTTTAACTCATGATTCTGTCATTTTAAAAGCCCTCTGCAATTTGACCCATGATCCTTCCCTTTCAACTGACTCTAGCCGCATGGTGGCTTAGTGGTTAGCACTTTAGCGGGTAGCGTTTCAAAATGGCCCGTAGTGTATGATCATGTGTGCTTGCTTGAGCCTTGCAATGAAGTGGCACCCCATTCAGAGTGTACCCCGCCTTGTGTCTTCATGCACCAGGATAGGTGTACAGACAGATGGATAAACTGATTATTTCTTTTTTTACAGTTTAAATGTAACTCCAGTGTTCTGTTGCATAAACACCAAAGACACCAGAGGGCGCTAAAATCAGCTCTGGTCTCAACATAGAAAACATGCTCACATCACTAGACATACTTCAGGTTGCCAGTTTTGCATTTATCATGCAAGTTTGGAATCATCTCCTTTGACTCACTCACTTACTCATGCTGTATTCAGGGTCGCGGGGGCCTGGAGCCCATCCCAGGAGACTAAGGGCACAAAGCGGGGTACAACCTGGACAGAGTGCCAGTCAATAGCAGGGCACACACACATACACACAATCACACACTCACATGCTCTTTCACACACTAAGGGCAATTTAGGAACACCAATTAGCCTAATCTACATGTCTTTGGACTGTGGGAGGAAACGGTGTACCCGGAGGAAACCCACCAAGCATGGGGAGAACATGCAAACTCCATGCACACAGAGACGGGAATCGAGCCTGGCCGGGAATCGAACCAGGGCCCTGGAGGTGCAAGGCGACAGTGCTAGCCACTAAACACCTCATCTCTTTTTAGTAATATGGAAATTAAAAATAGTTTATTCATCAAAAATATTTTATACTGTGTATTACAGTGACTGTAGTAGTAAAATTTTATTTCACAACACTCACAAATGTAAGCTGGGGGACAGGAGTAGATTAGAAGTTAAGGTGTTGGACTGCTGATCAGAAGGTCCCAGGTTTAAGCCTAAGCACAAACAAGTTGCCATTGTTGGGCCCTTGAGCAAGGCCCTTAACCCTCAACTGCTTAGATGTAAAATGAGATAAAATGTATGTTGCTCTGGATAAGATCGCGATTGATAAATGTTGCTAATGTAAATGTATTTTGCCTTAATATGTCCAAATGCTCACTATTCAGGACATGGTGTGGTCTAAAATGGTTGTAACCTAGATGTTTAATTTTAAAGAGAGAATAAGCATGCACACATGCACATAAACATCTATCTTATTTTTTTGGAAGGAGATTAACATGAACGGAAGCTGCACAATCCATGTACTTTCCATTAATTTGTTTTTCCATGTAAAAATGAAATAAAATAAAAAAAATCACAAACCACTTGTTTTGTTTTTTATTATTCATTTCCAAAACCAAATGAAAAAATGATAATGGTGTGTGTGTGTGTGTGTGTGTGTGTGTGTGTGTGTGTGTGTGTGTGTGTGTTTTATCTTTAGTAACTCAGATATAAAAAAAATTAACAAAAAAGTTGAATGAACTCTTACTTGTCACATTTGTCAGCCGTGGAGAATGGAAAACTATATTATGTTTAAAGGAAACAAGAGGATTATCCTCAAAGAGGAAGACGTGATTGCTGATATCATTTCATATGTAAAACTTGAGTTTGAGAGAGACCATTTTTCACCTTTCACCAGATTCCTGTCCTGCTGTTTTTTTTTTTTTACCTGATTTTGCATGAGTACTGTATCACCAATGTATTCACATTTTTTAGATATAGGCTTCTGGAAAATAGTTAACAGTAAATGCATAAAGCCATGCCCTTAAAAAGACACCGTGTAGCTGATTACTCCTGCTTTTACCTCTTTTAGAAGGTCACATGTTTTGCTTCCTTAGGCTAAATGTCATGTACGTACCTCAGGCAAAAACAATTAATGAATGAATAAAGAAAAAAAGGTTATCTAGCACAACATGTGAAGAAAAAATGTAAAAACTTGTGTCGGAAGGGAAAAAAAGGAAGGTTTTTGATTTGAGCACACAACTGGAATGTGGAACACGGAAAACATGGTGTAAACGTTCCCAGCCTCGCATTGTAATACTTCCTATAGCTCGTGTTTAGACAAATAAAACTTCATGCACACAGAACTGAAGGTGAGAATCAAACCCAGACCCTGGAGGTGAGAGGCTACAATGCTAACCACTATGGCACCATGCAGCCTATATTATGTGTGTCAAGAATCAAGGAGAAAAATGAAAACATTACCCCTAAAAAAAAAAAAAAAAAGGGAAGGTATTTTTTAAATTCTAAAAAATTTCGCCTTTTTGACAGACCTGGCAACCCTGACTCAGCTTGGTTTGACAGGATGATGTTGTTATTCCGCACAAACTGTCATCTTTCAGCCAACATGGAGGTCGGACACTAAATGGTTTTGGTAGCTGTCTCCAGGATGAATAATATCTTTAAATAACATGCTGTTGTTTAATCAATATGAGGTAAGATCTAAAGCAGAAGAATCTGATCATTAGCTTTCGATGCTAGGCTAGCTAGCAAGGTGTATCCGACGGCTAACTCGATTTAAGGCGTTAAAATGTAATTTCTGTTAAATTCATCAATAATTTAATATATAGAAAATAGACTCGAGTGTATGATAAGCTGGTGTGTTTTATTTATAGTACAATTTAGATTTGTTTACTGTTTATTGTGCACGAGCTGGGAATGATGCAGAAACAAAACGACTCGAAATGTTGTTTTGGACATACAAAAGAGATGTTTAACATTGTTATATGATTAATTCAGTGCCTGTCTCTATATCCGAGTGTTGAAGGTTTACATTAAATCGATCCATGTGTTTTTTATTTGGTACTGGATTTGAATTCTGACGTTTTAAAGGAAATGAATCGATTTCGAGTCGACTCTGAGTCGACACACCAGAGCATCAGAATATCAGAGCATTAATTCATCTCCAGTAATTGCTTTATCTTAATCATGAATTTCCAGGAACACTGGATGCAGGGATGCTTCCTTGATTACATGCCAGTTCGTTCCATGGCATCACACACACACACACACACACACACACACACACACCTTTCACACTCTGGTTTTAGGGACATAGGAGAAAACCAGAGAACCTTGAAGCAACTCTCATAACTCTCTGCACAAAACTGTGCGCACACACACGTGTACAAATATATACACACTCCTGGAGTCTGATTTATGTTTTTTTTAAATTAACATAATCATGTTATGTTCTAATATTAAAACAGTATTACAATATATAGTGTGTGTGTTAAACCAGGTGTAACCAGCGATATGGAATACGATGAGAGACTCGCACGCTTTCGCCAGGGTCACGTCAACCCGTTTGACAGAAGCGAAAGTGATGGGATCTCAGACAAGAAGGATCCTCCCAAACAGGGTGAGTCTGCAGCTTCATGTGTGTATATGTGTGTGTGTTTTTGTCACAGGGGAAGAAGGGGTTTGCATAGACAAAAACACATCATGGATCATCGTTGAATCTGGCTTTGTAGATTCGTGATTTTCTTTTACTGGTCCTGATTTATTTATTTACTTATTTATTTATTCTGCCCACTCGACTCCTAGTTCTGAACAAAGCCCCGCCCATTCCATCGGTGGTGGATTAGTTGGTGGTTCGGGTAACGGGAAGGAGAATTTTCAGTTTTCCCAATTGCATGCTGTTTGTAGTTAAGAAAGTGGATTTTAGTAAGAATTATTAATAATTTTGTCACCAAATTAATCATCTCAACTTTAAAAAATTACTGTATGCATTACATGGTTTGTATCAAAAAAAGGAAAAGAGAAAAGAAACTAACCATAGAGAATGCCTCAGAGACATGGTGTTGTTTTTTGCAGTGGTGTTATATTACTGAGACTCATGGAATAACTCAGCGTTCTCCATATGTGAGTGAAAAGAACCGACACAGAGAGATCTGCAGAGACGGTTCTTCTGTATGGAGCATCTTCTCAGCAGGTTACTTATCTGTCTGCTGAACCATTCGGGGGGGTCGGGTCTGGTTCAGGGCATTCTATAATTTTAACTTAATTCTAGCCACTATCTAGATGATAAACTAATTATTCCATTCATCCAACTATCCTGTTGATCAGTGACTCCATCTGTCCATCAATGCCTCAAACCCTATTAATTAATATTTCACTTCCTTAATTAGTGTTTAATCCTTCCATCCATCTGTTCTATTCTGATCATGCATTCCATCCATCCATCCATCCATCCATCCATCCATCTGATAAATTAATTAACTTGTTCAACCTGCTGTCCTGTTGCTCGATCAAGGGGTTTCCTCCATCCATACTTGCAACTGATTAATCATTACATTTATCCATCCGTCTATTAACCCATACATCATGTTGGTAAATTCATTATTCCATCCATCCATTCCAGCTGTCCTGCTGCTTGATCAGTCGCTCCATCCATTCATCCAATCATTCTGTTGATCAATCACTTCATCCCTCCTATTGATTAATCGTTCCATCCATTCTTCGTTCTTTCTGGTGATTGATCATCCAATCAATTCATCTATAAATTAATTACCCTACTCAACCTGCTATTTGTTGCTTCCTCAGTCGTTCCATTCATCTATTCTTCCTACTGATTAATCTTTATATCCATTTATCCATCCATCCTGCTGATTAATCAGTTTTTTGATATGTCAGTCATTCCATCAATCCATCCATCCAGACTTCAACATTGCAATGTCTTCTTCTGTATAATAATAAAACTGTAAAGTTTTATAAAGAATAAAATCGCAATCGGCCCACGGGAACAGAAGATATCCCTTATACTGTAGCATAAAACAAAATCAATCTTGAAAAGAATCAAAAACAGATATAGATTTTTTAATACACTCTTATGAGAGTGCAATTGGAATCTACTTAATAAACGTGATCTCGCACGTCCATTCCACGCTCTTTTAGTTCATTCCAAAATTACGCTGTACCATTTTAAAAGCTCAAATTACACGGAAACATCCAGTATATATTACGCTTTGCTGAAACGTCTTCTTGTGCCGTCACCTCTGCTGCGGAGGATAAGTTCATCCGAGTCACCAGCCTCAGAAATCGCAGGTCTCTTTGAATGAGAAGGTGTGTCCAAACTTTTGTCTATATGTTTTAGGCGTCAGTGCTGCTGCTGCTCCTGTTATCACGCATTATAAAAGAGGAGGATGATCACTGGGTTGATGATAACAGGGTCAGTCAGGAGGATGTGAGAGAAGGATAGAGAAGGGAGAAATGAAACAGGAACCGTGTGATTGAAACAGGAACAGCAGAACTTCCACAGCTCTTCATTTTGCCTGGTTAGACGTCTGTGGCTTATCTAAAGGGCTGCTACAAATGAACTAGCGCGGCTATATGAACTTGAGCTACCGTAGTCAACGTACGTCTGTCAGGATTTAAAACCATGTTCTGTGAAGTCTACGCAGGTACAAATTTACCCTTTTTTAAATAAAAAATATCTAGTCTAGGGTAACTTTATAGCTCTTTTGGATTATTGATTCATTGCGAAGGTCTAGGATAAGGCATAGCTGCGACGATTAGCACTTTTAACCCGAATCCATGCTTTAATCTTATCTCTATCCGAGGTGTCTGTAGAGCACGTGTGAGCATGCAAGCTTAATTGATTGAGTTTTTCAGGCAAAAATTTTTGTGTGCGTGCGTAATCACACCAATGTGATCAGAGTGTTTATCCTGGCAATGCTTTGAGGAGCCTGCCGTATACTTCTCTAGTTTATTGCATACCTACTTTTAATGTTATGACTAATTAAATGTTAAGTCTTTTGTTAGAAACTTCTACAGAGGGAAAATGTAGTATTCAGAAGCGCAGACACTGGAGACTCATTCCGTAAATGTTTCTCTAAAAAGCTTCTTCATGTCAACAAATCTTTTCATCCTATGTAGTACAACGCCCTGCGAAGACGCTTTATTAAACATTAGAACGGGTGCTTTAATATAAACCCTAAAAGCGCACCTTCTGACCGATCAAGAACTGAGAACTGGTCAGCGCGGTCCGGTCGTCTGCACTGTTTCACAGTCCTGTTAGGATTATCGTGCGTCCACGCCCTGTAGGGTTCTTGCTTGCTTTCCCGCTGTTGCTGAGGTAATCATTAAGTCATGTCACTGTCACATGCTCCAGATTTTCCTTGAGATTTATGTAAGAGGCTGTGTCGATTAGGAAAGAGCGAGCGCTGCTGCAGTGGGCATTGATTTCTACAGCTAAAGAATAAACAGCCCTCTGCGTGTATGATTTAATGGCTGTGACGTTTCGCTTCAACAGAGGTGAGACCGGAGCTCTGCTCCACCGAGAAGAAAAGCCAAAACTCTGACCGGACCATGGACCTAGGGCTGGCTGAGGACCATTTCTCACGACCTGTGGTAAATTCATTAGTATTATTTTTATTTTATTATTATGTTTTTGCATTAATGTGTATAATCTAATGGGTTTTTGAGTGACATTGTGACTCCATTTGTCACGCATTTAAAAGCATGTGGTGTTTTGGCTCTTTATCATTCTCTTTTCTCTCTCGCGCGCTCTCTCTTTTTTTAAAATCTTCTCCTGCATAGTGAACATTGGCTGGCCAAAATGATAAAGCTTGTTTTTGGGCTTTTGAGATAGTAAAGATGCATTAAGGGTCTGGCTGACCAAGTGTATGTTTTTTTTTTTTAAGCATGCTGTTTCTCAGTTCAAAGGTTGACTTGATTATAAATCGAAGTTAGTTTTTGTATATTTAGTGCAATGGCAACGCTATGATATGATATAATACTAATATTGCGATTTCACACGTCATGTTTTTTTGGATATTGTGTTATCATTTTATAAGATAATTTTTTTATTCGTCTTTGCCTCTTCGTAAAAATTACAGACCCTAATTAAAAGCAGGTGATTGCATTGAATCGTTGTAAAAAGTCAGTTTTCCTTTTTTTTATGTGGAGAATCTCTATATTGTGATACGAGGGTGAGTCAAGTCATACTACACAGCACTCTGGCTGTAGAATTTATTTAAATGAACTCATAATCTCGCTTTGTCCATCAGTCAACAAGCTTTAGTATTCCATCATTCAAAAATATTTTAGGCCGAGTTGCGAACCACTAATGCACCGCTGTCTTCACTTCTTCATCAGAAGTGAACCTTCATCCCCGTAGTTCTGCTTTTAAGGGACCGAACAGGTGAAAGTCTGACGGAGCGAGATCAGGACTATAGGGGGGGATGATTTAACACCTCAAAACAAAGAGTGTCAGAGAGGGTGTGGGCAGAGATGTGTGGACGTGCATCGTCATGCGAGATCACGATGCCCTCGGGTAGCATCGTACCTGACAAAGTACCTGATATAGTACCTGATAAATGTTCCAATACTTCTGGCCCTTGAGAATCCCGGAAAACTATAAGCATCGATGAATTTTCCAGCAGATGGTCGACTTTTTAACTTTTTCTCAGTCGGCGATTGAGGATGTTTATGTTCCGTACTCTGCCGTTAATCAGATGTTATTAAAAGCAAAACAATTCATGTGTAAAAACAATTTAGTACATTAAAAATAATATACCCATTTCATCACCCCTGATTTCATCAACACTGATTATTTTCCCATAAAAGCAGCACTGAAGTGATTTATTACCTACTCATTTTCCCCTCGTAGCTTTTAGGAACAATTTGCACATTTGTTTGAGTAAGTAAAGCAATAATAGAGATGTTTTTTTACTAAAATGAATGAATAGTTCATTTTGTCTCTGGTCAGGGTTCTTTCGTGGCGTCGGACATCGAGCAACTGAAGCAGGCGATAGAGGAGTGTAAGAAGCTGATTTTGGAACTGCCAGAACATTCGGAGAGACAGAAGGACACCGTGGCCAAACTCATCCACCTGCGTCTCAAACTCCAGGAGCTGAATGTAAGCATCAATAGTCATAAATAATAAAAAAATAGTATTGTTATAGCTTCTGCTGGAGACCTTTTGTGTTGGAGAGACATTTTAACGTCATTCTATAGGACCCAGATGAGGACGAGCCCAATTTGCGGATCGTCCTGGAGCATCGATTCTCTAAGGAGAAGAGCAAGAGTGTCAAACAGACCTGCGACAAGTGCAGCGCCATCATCTGGGGTCTTATTCAGACCTGGTACACGTGCACAGGTACGGAAATCTCCTAATTCGGTCCATGTTCAGCTGAATAGAATGCAGATTTTAGAGTCTGAAAACTTTCTTTATGGATAATAATGACAAAAAAGTAAGTGCACACCTTGAATGAACTATCCAGTTCAGGTGTTTCAGCCGTACACATCGGCATCGATACACAAAGCACATCTAAGATTAGCAGTATAATGGATGATATTTAAACGCTTATTGACTTTAAACGTGTCATTTCCATGGAAGCATCTACAGTATGAGCATGACCAGCTCAGCTGCGATGCAATAGACCATGCAAATGCACAAAGCGGATACAAAAAACTATAAAAAACATCACTTCATCTGCTGTCTTTGTGGCAGCGGTTGCTAGGCAACACAGCCACCCGTTTGCATTTATTTTTCCACATTAAGGTCAGACCCTGATATCAGGCCCTAATAGACCATACCCCGATATTAGGCATCAGTGTGTAGTCAGGATGTAGAGGACATGCTGCTATGCTGCTAAGCTCATGACTGGACATTTCCATTTCAATTCCATCTCAATTCTATTTTTATTTTTATTGCTTGTCCCTAATGTAAATTTTACAGCCAAAAGTTTCCTATACTGTATATTTTTTATTATTATATTCTTATTTCATGTTTTATATTCCTTATTTGAATATTTTCTTTTCATAATCTATTTTTGTTTTTATTATTATATTCTTATTTCATATTCGCATTCGCTCTCCACAGGTTGTTACTACCGCTGCCATAGCAAGTGCATGAATCTCATCACAAAGCCGTGCGTGAGATCCAAAGTGAGCCACCAGTCAGAGTACGAACTCAACATCTGCCCAGAGATCGGTCTGGACAAACAGGATTACAGATGTGCCGAGTGCCGAGCCCAGATCTCTCTCAGTAAGTGTTCACCCTGCTGCTGTTACAGAAGATGCCGAGTGAAATCAGTATTTTAAGCATGTGACCATTTTATCATTCTTTTAATTATATATTCATGCATATCTTTACATGAACCTGTGCCAGTATACCTGCCATGCCACCCATGTTCACTTGTGTGCTGTGTGTCATCCTGTAGGAGGTGTCCCGAGTGAGGCGAGACAGTGTGACTATACGGGACAGTACTACTGCAGCACCTGCCACTGGAACGACACTGCCATCATCCCTGCACGTGTCATACACAACTGGGAATTTGAGCCCAAAAAGGTGAAATATTAACTGAGTTGGAACTTTACTGTAGATCACGATGGTCTGCATGTAAAACCCTTTAATGTCATCAATTATGCGGTTAATTTTTCATTTATTTGTCACATATGACAATTAAAGATGCTTTGAGAGTGTCTAAAACAAGCCTGCTGTGTGTAGGTGTGCCGCTCGTCCATGCGTTACCTGGCGCTTATGATCTCCCGACCTGTGCTGAAGCTGAAGGAGATAAACCCATTACTCTTTAACTTTGTCGAGGAACTAGTGGAAATCAGGGTGAGATTTCTGCACTGCTTCTTTTATTTGTTATTTATTTTTTTGCAATCAGTATATACTACCAGAAAAAGGTTTGGACACAGCTTCTAACTTCATAATCTTCCCTGATTAAATTTTTTTTTCTACACTGTAAAACAATGCTGAAGGCATCCAAAATCTGCATAATCTCCTTTGAACAGTTGATCTTGCGATGTACAGTATCTGCTACTTATGCTCTGTAAAGATTTCATAAGGGCCAACTGCATGATGGGTTTCGCAAGTGCACTTGACAGTACAGTGGTACCTCGGTATACGAATTTAGTCTGCTCCGGTGGCCAGCTCTTAAGGTGAAAATTTGTATTTTGAATTGCATTTTCCCGTAGGAAATAATGAAAATGCAGATAATCTGTTCAAGCCACCCAAAAAATATTACCAGTATTACCAATTTCCAACACTGTAATTATATTTTTGAAAACATATGAAAACAATCAAAACATTTAGAAAAGACATGTGAATGAAGTAAAATATGACATTCAACCTCACTTAATCTTAATTTATGATTCCTCTTGGCACCGGCTTCTTCAAAAAGCGAAACTGCCTTTAAAGTGGCTCTTTAAACTAGCTTCTTGATACCTGAATGTTAGCAAAGTCTTCACTAAATCTTGCACAAAATAAAAAATAAAAGCATCGCTTGGCTTTCCACTGACACAAACAACGGCTCCCGGACACACCCGGATGTACTCGCAACTGGAAGTATGCTCGGCTGCTGGTATGTCGAATATGCTTCGCATGCCGAGGCAAATTTCTTGCAAGATCTTTGTTCTGGAGGTAAAAATTCTCAAGGCGCATGTCGAGGTACGGCTGTAGTGTTCTTAAAGAACTGTTGCAGAACGGCTGGCCTTCGTGCCTTAAAAGAACAACTGACTGTTGTTGTTGGTATTTAATTACCTAATTCCATGTGTTGTTTCATAGTTTTAAGATCTCCAGTATTGTCCTAGAGCGACAAATGATTTCATATTGCAGCAACGATGAACAGTGTGGATGTATTGCATCTTGTAGGTCTGGTTGTGATGAGGTTTTCTCTTTCCAATCACAGAAGCTGCGTCAGGATATATTATTAATGAAGCCCTACTTCATCACCTGTAAAGAGGCCATGGAAGCCAGATTGCTGCTCCAGGTACAGGGTTTCCATGACTTAACTTGGAGTCAGACTAATGAATAAGATGATAAAGTTGTCTCTTAAGTAAGATCAAGAGTTTTCTACCCAATAAATTTATTTGCATGTGCCTCATTTGGGTGTTGACCCTGCGAACGTGTTATTCTAGGCATGAAATGTTCAAACAAGACTAAGCATAGAAGGTTGATGTGAAAAATCAGCAAGAGTTGAATTAAATGTCGACTTTGAAATCATAATGGAATCCCGTCATCTTGGATTTCTCTTTCATCAGTCCATTGCAGTCACAACACAATGAAATGCAAGCATGCTAAGCCATGATCCTGACTGTGATTCAAGCAGATTCAAGCAGGAGAAGCGTCATTTTTACAGGATATGTTGTCCTTAGGAATAATTAAAATCCTTTTTTTCATTCATTCCTACTGCTAAAACATTATCAGTGTTAATGTTAATGTAATTGCTTGAAGCTAATCAGAAGACACCATTAGCATTTTCTTCCAAGTGTGCTATAGCATGTGTAATACTGTATGAGCAGCGGTAGAAAAAATGATGCTCTCTCTAGATGGCTTCTAGTGAGAGAGAAATGGAAAATAATCGTGAGAGAAAATTGTATCGAAAAAAAAAAAGGAGGTTTAGGCTAGTGGCAGAAAAGCTAACGGCTATGAAATGGAAAGTAACTGTTAAGAAGATTTAAAAAAAAATAAATCACAGCAGGAGACATGAGTATCAAATGTGATATAAATGTTTTGCAAATAGTACGATTTTATCTTTTTTTTTTGTGTGTGTGTGTGTGTGTGTGTGTGTGTGTGGGATAAAACTTTCCCCCAAAATATGACCTTCCTGATAGCAATAAAAACATCCTGGCTGAGAAAAAGGCTGACTCATGTAGACCGGACATAAGCTGTATTGTGTGTACATGTAGCAACAGTGCCATCTTTAGGTAATGTAAATAACTGCAGTGTTAATCAGGATGGTGATGAGTAAAGTTCCGACCGTCCTCTGATCTCATCATGTCAGAGTGTGATTGTAAGTCGTACCAGATATACTAAGCATCCATTGAAACTAAAATCACAAAGGGTAAAACTTTGTTACAATTTTTTTTGGTTGTTATTTTTTTTTGGAAGGCTGAAAGGGATCTTTGACTGCTGAGGGTTTAAAAAAAAAATTTTTAAGAATGTTTTTCTTGGAAATGTTACAGCTTCAGGATCGGCAGCACTTTGTGGAGAACGACGACATGTACAGTCTACAGGACCTGATCGACATCTCCAGCGGCCGTCTCAGCTGCTCTCTCACAGAGATTCACACCACCTTCGCCAAGCACATTAAACTCGACTGTGAGGTACAGTAAGATCATGCGAATACTCTAACCATAAGCCTAACTCCGAATGAAAAGTGTTGGATGAATAAAGCTCGTTATGATCAGCACTTGAAGCTGACCACATTACCAGAAGGAGATATTGATCGCTACTTCTCTCTCCTTCTGCTTTCTTTTTTCTCTTCAGCGATGCCAAGCCAAAGGTTTCGTGTGTGAGCTGTGTAAGGAGGGGGATATTCTCTTCCCGTTCGATAGCCACACCTCAGTGTGCCACGACTGCTCTGCGGTTTTCCACAGGTCAGACTCGACTCATTCAGATGATCACACAGCGCTCTGCTGCTGATTCGATTAGTCGAATCAAGTTATGTTTATTGATATAATTCTGGCGACTCTCAGGTACATAAAGACGTAAAATATCCTGGGTAAATTTGATGTGTTCAGCAGTCCAGCCCTGTTTTAGCTTCCCCAGTTGTTTTGCTTGTAACAGTGATGACTCAGTGGTTAAGGCTTTGGGTGACTGATTAGGAAGCGTCTGCACCACCAAGCTACCACTGTTGCGCCCTAGAGCAAGGCCCTTCAGTCTATCTGCTCTGTTTCATTTCCCTGCACACTGAAGCCTGGCCTGGATGTGCATAAAAAAAGATTTTCTCAACGTAACAAATAAAGTTTTTTTTTTTTTCATTTAAGGGTTATATGGTTGTGTCCCCCTTTTTTATGGAGATAAGAGAGTGAGGGGGGGTTGATGGTGAGAGAGGATGGTGAGGGGGTTGTGGCTTGTGAGGCAACAGGGTGTCATTCTGAACCTGTTGGAAAACACATTCAGCTTATTGCTTCTGTCCAAGCTTAATTCTGATTGGTCAGAATTAACAGCAATAAACATTTGTTTCCCTCACAAGCATTTCTTTTTTTCAACAACAGAACAAAAATGCAGCCTGTCATTTACCCACTAAACCAGAAAATCCTGCTCTAAAGTGTTCGAGAGCTTCGTCTCTGACTGTTACAAAGTGCTGACACTGTAAATCCTAAGAAATGTATTATCATAGAATACTTTTAACACCCACAATGTAGTGGAAATATCCATAGATTTTTTTATGGCTTTTTTCGTAGCAATATATATATTTTCATGCGTTTAATGCTAAACTATTAAGAACAATATAATTTGATAATTTTTGACACAAATATTAATGTAAATTCAGCTCAATTTCAATATAAAATATAATACTGTATAATAATAATTTTTTAGTAATGTGTATTTTAGTAAAATGTGGATTGAGATGGTGAATTATTACTGTATTTACGCTACCTGTACCAAGGAAAATGACAGAATTCCAAAGAAAACGCTTGCAGGACTGTATAATATACAGGTTTACTTTTACATTATTATGAATTTTTTATGAGTAATGTATTAAGCTGAGTTTGAAATTAAATTAAAGCGGGAGCATATTTGGGGGCATATTTACGGTTTAAACAATTTTTTATATTACCAGGTGTTCTAGGAAAGTAACCCCCGCCTATTTTTAGGGTCGACTGTAGCTTATATATCTGCTTTTAACACAGAAAATCTGTAAGCTATGGGAATTCTTCATTGTACTGTATATACCAGACTCACATTTAGACACATTTAAACCTGATTTAAACTGAAAGGCACTTTATTATTTTAACAATGAATCACATGATAATATTTAATGTTCCTTCTCTTTCAAATCAGGGATTGCTATTACGACAACTCGACGACGTGTCCACGATGCGCCCGAATGACCGAGCGCAAGCAGGAGGAGCTGGCGGAGCTTTAGAAACGCAGGATGTTAGCCGGTGCACGGATTTTCACTGTGACGGCACCACGATCGGTGCTGAACCTGGCATTGTGAGCATGCTTTCGTTACAGGGCTGGCACATTCCTGTTGCTCCTGTATACTTCTCTGTATCGGCTGTCTTTTTTTATTCTCCTCTGCTTTTTGTGCGTCTGTGTGTTGTAACACTACGGCATCGGTGAAGACACTGCAGGAGAGACACTGAACGAGATGTGTGATAGGGATGAACTTGTAATATCGCCGTTTGCAATGAGCTCTTTGATCTTGTAGGACTAAAAATGGAAACACTACAAGTGTTGTATGGATTTTAACAGGTTTAACAACAACAACAAAAAAGTCTCCCACTACCTAGCCTTATTAATGAGATTGTGTTAAGGCGCTTTCACACTTTTTTATGTTTTAAAGTGAGATTTGAAACATGGGAGTTGTGTGAAAGCACCTTTCTAGATAAAATCTGTTTATTATAGTACACTATAATATATTTCTGTATTTATCTCTGCATTGTACTGTAGTTACAGGGACGTGGCAGTGTGTGTGAGACATGCAGGATTAACATATTTCTTATCGCCAAACATTTAATCAAAATCAGTGTCAAAACTTTTGACTTATCCAAGCGCCGTATTTTAACATTATTATTACGTCAGTCAAACTGAAGGAGAAGGAATGTATTGGTCGATGCACTCTTTATTATTTGTTTTAAAATAATATTGATTTCAGCATGCCATTGAGTTTTTTTTTTTCACTTTTTTTGAGCTGTGATGTAACAGACATTGTGATGTAAAGTTATTCTTATCTGTATAATGTAACGTGATGCTTATGAAGAACATGAGTAAAGTTAATAACTGAACCTTGTCTACATTTGTAGTCACTTTTCCTGAGTTTTACAACACATTTAACAAATGTTCTCTTCAAGAAACAACGTTTGACAATAGAGGAAAGTTCAGCCAGGTAAAGGATTAGCACCCTGGCACTTCACTACAATAGAATGGAAACAAATATATATTTCTAAAACCATTGTTTCTGTTTTCAACCTTGAGAAACACATCTTGACAAATATGAGTTTGCACATGTGTAAAATAATTTTTATGTCCATCACTAGCGATAAAACTTAAGGATTTACTTTATACAGCAAGAAGAGGCTCAGTGCTGTTATTCTGTCCATCATTAATGTTGTAGCTTTGTTAAATGTATAAAAAGAATCTTTATGTGTGAAAACGTGAGTTTAAGATGAATTAAATCTGAGCATGGTGTTACTTTTTTCTAAGGCCTCCAGCTGATCTCTAAATATTTTTAAATAAGAACTTGTGCGGATGGCATGGTGTCTTAGTAGTTAGCGGTCACCCTGCACCTCCAGAGTCTGGGTTCGATTCCCGCCTTACTTTGCGCATCCTCCCCTCAGCCTCCTACAGTCCAAAGACATGCAGAATAGGCTAATTTGTTTTCCCCAAATCGCCTGTAGTGTGTGTGTGTGTGTGTGTGTGTGTGTGTGTGTGTGTGTGTGTGTGTGTGTGTGTATGTTTGTGCCCTGAGATGGATTGGCCCCCCCTTTTTTGTTTGCCTGCCATTGTCTTTATATGTTAGCATTAATAACTGTAAGGAGGTAAATAAAATTATTTCATTTTATTTGTAAAAACACAACATAAAAAAATATAACAAAGTTCTTTCAAATGAGAAAACGAGAGTACTTGAAGTATTAGACTTTCATGATGTCAACCATATGTTTTAAATTAATTGGTTTTAAAAAACTCTGTCTTTATGTTTTTTATACCATCTCATTTTTTGTTGTCTTGTGATTTTTCGCCATGCAGATTGCCTGTTAAGCTGTCATGATTCCCACAGCAAGCACTGTTATCCTGGAAAATTGGCCAATTTTTTCCCCACATAAAGCTTTACTATAGAACACTGCTAATATTTCTAGTTAAAGGAAGACACTTTTTCTTTCCAAATGGCATCTAAAACGTATTGGTTACTTGATGGTTCAGGTTCTGTACTTACATATGAACAATTCATGAACAATTTCCAATTCTGTTTCGAGAATTTAAATCAGTGGTTAACACTATCACAAGGGGCTTATTACGATTTGGTAAATCTCACCTTAGCTCATGTGATATAGTAACAATTTACGACAAACCAAGCATAGGTTGTGTTCTTATCACTGCAAAAAACATACAGTATACGTCCAAGCATTCATAACATGAAAAAAAAAAACTTTATTGGGCTTCAATTATTGATAACTTAAATCAGAAGAACTCATCTCATACAAATATTCTATCCCTAACAATGTTAAAGAATTTCACATTTATTCATGATACACTACTAATAATTATTAATAATACACTTGATAATAGTAATACAAAATATTATTTATGAATCTTATATTTTCACTTCGAAGGATATTTGTTTTTTCTGGCACAGTAATTAATCATTGAAATATATTGTCTACTTTAATATTTTAATGGCCAAATTCTTCACTCATAAATGTACATTTTCTAAACTATCATCCTTACTTCTGAACTCACTAAATATAATTAAAAACACACACACACAACACAAACACACACACACAAATCTTCTGTTATTGTCTCGAGATTCAGATTTAATCAATGAAAGAACAGACTTTTCCCCCATTTAGATTGTTTCCATTTTAGTTTAATTCTCTACTGTTTTCTTTGCTTATTATTAATATTTTTTAATTTTTGTTATTTTTTTGTTGGTTAACTCTGTCTGTTGTTATTTATTTACATATTCTTTGTTAAGTTGCTTATACAATGTGTAATATTTTTTGTTCTGTTAACTGTGGACAGTTATTGTATAATAAATTTTTTTACACCTAATTCTTGTATGTTATACCTTTATTCTCTAAATATTGTAATTGTATTCTTTCCTATTATTACTAGCATGGTGTTGCTAAAGCCTTGACGGACACGTGACCAGCTCGCTGTTTAAAATGGCCGCTCTGTGGGCCTATCACAGGTCGTAAAGACCCCCGCTGTCCATGCAGCTGCCTGATAAAAAATATATCCGCACCGACGAATAAATAGATAGCTAGATAAATAGATCACCTTTTGTTTTTGACTCGCTGTAAAACTTCATCGTAGTAATCTGCATCACTTGCCTTGTGCTGTGTAATTACAATAGTCTGTAGCTGCGTGCCTTCGCGGTTTTTGATCAGGCACCACAGAGCCACCCGTCTCGTCCTGTTTACTCGAGCCAGCTGCTTTTTAAAATCTCCCTTCGTAGTTTCGAGGAAACTTTGCTCTTCCTTAAGCTGTAAAATGAGTCGGATATTACGGTTGCTGTGTTCAGAGTGCTGTAAGTCAGGATGCGAGAGCTGGAGAAGAGGATACAGCGTGTTAAATTGTAATTCAGCCGCAGCGTTAAAGTTCAGAGTAAGCAGTTTGTTTTGTTTTTGTTTTTCTTGACTCCGCCCACTTTTTTTCAGTGAGACTGAACATTAAAACTTCTCAGATGAAAACTTTTACGTTTATTCCTTTATTAATGTAAATATAGAGAATTATTAGCACTTTCCATATAAAAAAACAACAACAACAAAGTATATATTGTCATGTCTAAACATTCAGTATGGATTTTTTCAAACGCATACCGATTTTCAGAGTTTATAAAATTGATTTTGCAAAGCATGATTGAAAAATTATTAGCACCCCCACAATTTCAAGGTAGTATCAAAAAGTTTCGAGACTAGTTTTGCAACAAGGCTGTATGCACAGTCACAGGAAGCATTGAGCTTCATAAGTCAGTGTGCCAAAAGACTGTGTTCATTGGAAGCTGTGCAACTGGTGCTATTCTGACCATGAACGTTACCATGTCTGCTATTTTATCATGGACAGCTGCGTGAAACTTTGCAAATCGGCCACAGAAATGTTTGATCGTGCCGTAGATGACGTTCAGGATCATTACCGGTGACAATCGCAGCATTGTGCATCGAGAATTTTTCCCCAGGGGCCAGATCATCAATACCAAATTCTCCTGAGGGAGACCGGATCTGTGTCAACATATTCTCAAAACTTTTAAATACCCCCACTTATATGAATTTGATAAGGACAATGGTTTATGTACTGTGTGTGTGTATATATAATACATAAAATGTGTCTTGTGATCTGTGACGTTTTTCTCGACAGAATTTTCCATCGCATCAAGTTAAATTATGGTTAGGATCCAAAGAATTGGTGCTGTCACAATCACGCGTCCTCTCCAGCAAACTACCGAAAGGTATTATTATTGATGTTGCAGAATTTGTAAGATCCCACATCTTAAGCATTTAGAATTGTTGTTGTATTTATCGTTATAATGTTTCTGTAATTTATTTACAGGATTTGAGAAGTTCTTTCCAAAGAGATCAGGAGCAGAACCCAGAGGTAAGTCAGTCTGAAAACTGTGTTAAAACATAAAAAAAAAATATATATATATATATATCATAATTAATCCAGACTCTGTTGAGCTGGCCGAATGGATCTCGGACAGACATGGAGGATACATCTACCAGCTTCTAGAGCCACGATTGATGTGAGAGCACTAGAGAGCCCCTCATCCCTCCCCTCCTACGGAGCTCGGCCTATCAGCTCTTTCCAGGCTCTCAGCTGCTGTAGGCTACAGCATCACCCAGGAATCGAACTTGCAATAACAGAATAACAGTTATGAGAGTAAAACCTCCCTTTATTCCTCTATATAATCCCCTGCTACACTAATGCACACTTATCATAGTGTTTTACTAGTGCTTGGATACCATCAAGGTAGAAAGTTTTCCCAGTACACAAAAGAAATAATGGGACTACCTGCTTTACGTCTGAAACGCTGGCCTCCCAGGAACTCCTTCAATGTCCTTCAATGTGGAAATGGCTTGGAGTGAGGTCAGGACTGTACGGAGGCTGTGGCAATAAATCCCAGTCGAGTTCCTGTAAAGTGGTGTTGATTGTGTGTAAAGTTTCCACAGACGGATGCGTCTCTTCTGCAAGCTGGCGACAGATTGTTCATCACCTGTGGGAACAATTGCAGTGGGCTCAGAGTCACCTCGGCCAGGATTGCCATTCATAATTTACTGCGGCCAAGAGTCTGATTAGTTTTATGAGAAATTTAATCACAAGTCCTGGGTTTACTTGAATGTCTTTCAAATATTGGATGAGTTTGGAATTCTCAGAGGTAGAAAAGAAATAAAGTATATATGGTGTACATGTCTAAGAGTTCTAATGGAGAACTGACTCAGATTATGACTCTTAACAGAGAAATCCAGTGACCCGGAGTCCCAAAGTAACAGAGGAGGAGCGGGAACAGGTGGTGATGAGAAGAAAGAAGATGGCAGTCGGTGGTCTCGAAGTATACGAGTAAATATCCCTGTTTTAATAATTTTAAGCTGACTTCATTGTGCAGTAAAGAAGACTGTTAGTGAAATAATCTGATGTTATGTTCAGGCGTAATCAGGCGTACGCTCGTTTGAAGGATGGAACATAATTATTCTATCAGTGTGGAAGGCGTCCATCTGAATGATTTCAATAATGTTAAGCAATGGTTTTCATACCTGTAAAATTATCAACTAAAAATTAATATTTCTAGTAAAAACTGGCCACACTATTTTGTGCTAAGACCCATGACCAGGGTTGTGGTTAGGGCTCTGCTCTTAATAGCAAATTATCATGTTTCATAAATCCATACTGTTTACTCTGTGTTTCTTCCGTAAATAATGTGAACAGTTAAATAATTAATAACAAATAATTATTGTGATGAAATTATTGTTCAGAGACGGTTAGAGGTGTGGCGTCTCTGGGTCTGCGTGCATGCAGTCTGCATGTTCTGCCCGTGCTTGGTGGGTTTCCTTCCGCGATCCAGATTGGGATAAATGGCATTCCCAAATTGCCCGTAGTGTGTAAATGCGTGTGTGGCTGTTAACCAGAAGTCCTCCCACGGTTTTTCATCACTGGCCTCCATGGTCCCTGATTGGACTACAGAGGTTCCTAGATGGTTCCCTGGATGGATGACCTTCATTACTGTACTCAAGTATATATTTCACATATATTTGATCTTTAGATGATAGCTTTTACATTTACTCCACTCAAAAGTACAGCAAATATCTGTACTTTTACTTTAATACATTTCTGCATGCGTTGCGTCTCTCCTGAGGACAGTGGGGTGTGGTGTTTAAACAGGAATTTCGCCACCACCTGCTGACTAGTATGCGTGATTGCTTGACTTGACTTGAAAATAGCATGTTCACAGTCGAGAGAGAGATTTAACATGAAGAATACTACAGTGAGCTAATACAACACCTATACCTTTTGATGCTTGAGTAATTTGGAAGGGTCATACTTTTACTGTATGTAGTTTTACTCGGGTACACAAGCAAATGGAGGAGTTTTACTTTTACATGGGTAATTTTTGCCCTAGCAAATTCTTATTTGTTTTCTTGTGTACAAGAGTTGTGAATTTTGCCCACCTCTGGAGACTGCACACACCACTCTCTCACGACGCACACACACACACTAATGCACTCAACAAATATTTAGGGCCCAAACTGACATTAGCCCTGTTTTAACACACAAACACATCTCACACACTAACACACACATCACTATTGTTAATGCACACAGACTCAAACCATACACACAAACAAGCACAAACACAAGCACATTTACTCGTCACACACAGACTGATACATCTACACGTCACACACCTCTCTCCCTCACTCTCACACACACTAACCCTTACACACTAATGCGCGCGCACACACACATACACATACACACACACACACACACACACACACACACACGCATGCATGCTGCATGCACACACACAAACACACTCATACATCACACACATGCACACATACATACACCCATATTACAAATGTTTACACTCGCGCACACACACACACACACCGCGCGCGCCCACCACGCGCACACACCACACCACACACACACATACACATACACACACCACACCTACACATACACACACACCCCACACACCCCACACACCCCACACACCCCACACACCCCACACACCCACCACACACCCCACACACACCCCACACACACCCCACACACACCCCACACACACCCACCACACACCCACCACACACCCACCACACACCCACCACACACCCACCACACACCCACCACACACCCACCACACACACACACACATGCATGCTGCATGCACACACACAAACACACTCATACATCACACACATGCACACATACATACACCCATATTACAAATGTTTACACTCACACGCTCACACACCGCGTGCACACACACACACACACACACACACACACACATGCATGCTGCATGCACACACACAAACACACTCATACATCACACACATGCACACATACATACACCCATATTGCAAATGTTTACACTCACGCGCGCACACACCGCGCGCACACACACCACACATACCACACACACACACCACACACACACACACACACACACATTAATGCACTCAACAAATATTTAGGGCTCAAACTGACATTAGCCCTGTATAGTGTGTGATGTGTGCAGGTTGTGCGGTGCGCCCGGGGTGGGAATGGCACAGGGTGCTTGGGCCCGTCATCGTTGCTTGCAACTATATTTTCCTTTTCTTTTTAAACTTGTTAGAGCATCCAGATCTGATAAAACCCGATTTCTGATTCTGTAACAGAGAGACGTCCCGTGGGACGAGAAGCAGTTCTGGAACGTCCTCTTTGCAGGAGCTGGGATGCTGGTGATGTTTCTGTATTTACACTACCGAGATAAAGGAAGAGAGATCTCATGGAGAGAGTTTGTTAATTACTACCTCGCTCAAGGCCTGGTAAGACACGATTCACTAAATCTAAAACGACTAATGGATACATCCGTGTGATGCAGAAATCCCAAAATTCCAAAATATCTACAAACTCTAACTAAAGCAATACTTTAAAAATATTTTTTATATAAACTAACACAAATGTATTGTTTTCTTGATTTGCCTTGATGTTCAATATATTTCTTTTAAATAGCGTTCTAGAAGTTCTTGTTGCATTTGACCAGATGACATAAAGTCAGCTGTGTGTGCAGTAGAAATGCAGTAGTCTGCTCTTTTAGTAGGGCAGAGGTGAAACACATGCGAAATCTCAATTTTGTTAAACATTACAAGAAGAGACTCTGTGCTGGTGTTACTGTAGGTCCAGGAGTGAGGAGTCGGTGAATGTTGACTGCAGGGGTTCAGATACTTTGGAACCAGCATTTTGCAAGAAGATCCAAAGTAAAACTATGCAGCATATCAAAATTGTTTATTGTTATTATTATTCTTTATTATTCACAATAGTCATAATTGCGTGGTAGTTATCACTGTAGCATCACACCTACAGATTCATGGGTTCAAGTTAAGCCTTTGGGTCACGGTGCGCATGTTCTCCCCGTGATACTCCGGTTTCCTCCTACAGTCCAAAGACATGCATATTAGTCTAACTGGCATTTTCAAATTTCATGAGTGAGTGAGTGCGTGCTTGCTTGTGCCCTGTGATGCTTGCCCAGGGGGTACTCTGCCTAGTGCCCGAATTCCCCGGGGTTGTGCTCTAGGCCTCTCGTGACCCTGTACAGGATAAGTGGTGTAGAGAATGAGCGAGTAGTACTAATTGCATGAATTATTAATTTTATATAGTTGGATTCATTTTAAAGAAGGGTGCCAATAATTTTGGAGCAGACAGAATAGAGCTGCAACATATTTGACATTTGGTTTATTAAAAGATTGTGAGGTGGGTGAATGGTTTCTGTGCAGGTCGAGAAGCTGGAAGTGGTTAATAAGCAGTATGTCAGGGTGTTTCTTTCCCCCAACGTCAAGGCGTCAGAAGCGGTGAGTCGTTCATCGTTCACTCGTACCGTCACACCGCTGAACCGTTTGTATACGGAAATAAACTCTGAAATACGAAACGGTGATGCACTGTGTGTTCTGACTTCTTTCTTTTCACTAATATATTGTTAGGTACCCATTGTGCATCTTTTCTAATTCAGTCAACGATCCTTGAGCATGTGTTTATTTCCTCATCATGTAGAGTTATCTTTGGTTTAACATCGGTTCCGTGGACACATTCGAGAGGAATCTGGAGCAAGCAGAACAGGAGCTGGGTTTGGAGGATCCACGCAAGCTGTCGGTGCTCTACACCACCGAGAGTGATTGGTGAGTCTGTCACAGTTACAAATTTGGCCAGTTTATTGGACACGCTGCAGTAAAGCTGCTTGTGAAAATATATCGAAGTACATCAGTCGTATTAATGGTGTGTTTTATGTTCAGGTCTGCGTAACTCTTTGCTGTATTTGCCATTTTGTTTATGCTTTTTTTCCACTCAGATTTGTGGTCAAAGTTGGTTATTTTGCAATAACAGAGCTTCTCAAACTGCCATTTTTCTTCTGTAACAGTGATTTTTAACAGTGGATTATTGTAAGAGAATGACACGGTTTAGTTTTTATAACTGTCGCAGAGCGATCAGGAAACTTTAACAGAATTGTGAAATAATTTAAAGTATTATTAATAACTTATTTAATTGGGTAGGTTTAGCATATTATTTTATGGTGATGAAATAACTGAGTGACAGCAAAGTGTTGTTCTAAATAATATTCTTTGTGTTCTATATGAGATTTTAGTTTTATTACCAGTTGAAAAGTAGTGAACACGGCACGATGACGTCTTCTTTCTTTCAGCCAAAACACAGTATTGGTGCCGATTTAGTTTTTAAATTTTTTTTTTTTGTGTGGCCAAAGAAGCGATTGAAGTTTATTTAACAAGGAAGTGACCAATCTCGCTTCCCTAAAAATTTCAAGTTGCTAATTTCAGCCGTTTTGGAGAGATGATTTTATGTGACCCAAAAATGATCGTTTTACAATGTTATAATGTCTCGCTTCAAACAATAATAATTTAAAATGCAAATTATTCATATTTCTTTGAGTTATTGATACTAAAATTGGTATACGCTTCGAGAATCATATACCCTGTAAAGATGGTTTAAATTAAAGCATCAAGTTTTTGGTAAAACATAATAAGCAAAAAAATCTGTAGTGTCTGTAACCATGTCAAAATTAATGTTGCAATATCTTAACAAAGTGTGCATTTTAGAATGACCGTTAAGATCATTGAAAGATTTTACTTAGAAAAGGTTACAGACACTACAGACATAAAAGGGAAATTGTAACTGTATTTAGCAAATGTGTTTCTTTTTATCTGATAAAAATATAAATGTGTATGCATTTTTACAAAAAAACGAAACATGGATTGGGAGATAAGAAGCATTAAGAATTATGAAAAATGGTGTTATATGATCCTATCTGAACATTCACTTTTTCCCCCTAGGTGAGACACCTTTTAGCACTGATACCATGTTTTGGCCAGTTCTACCTGTCATTTTGCTAATATGATTAAACACATTTTTTGTCATCTACTCTACGCGTCCAGGTCGTTCCTCATGATTTTACTCCCGTCGATCGCGCTGCTCGGTTTGGTCGTGTTCAGCTCGAGGCAGTGGAAGCCTGGAGGATCGCAGCGCACGAGAGGAAACAATATCTTTAGGATGACTGAGACCAAAGCGAAGATGTTCAGAGACAGCGGTAATGTCCGGCTGAAGGACGTTGCTGGCTGTGAAGAGGCCAAGCTGGAGATTTTAGAGTTTGTGAATTTCCTGAAGAGGCCCAAACAGTACCAGGAACTGGGTGCCAAAATTCCAAAGGTGTGATTTTTTTTTTTATGTTTGTACTTCTAACCTTATAAGGTTTGTGTCTCAGCTTTGTGTTTCATATAAAATTGTCATTGCGCAGTTCAGGTAGTCAGACATGCAAATAGTAGTGTATATTCCAGTTTGTACTTTGGTGTACTGAAATTCGATGAAAAAAAATTTTTTTAAAGCAATGCAATGAAATAACAATTTTTAAAAAATTATGAGAAAAAGTCAGGACAAAAAACCCCAAAGTGCCTAGCCTAGTGGATATACAGTAACTGTAGTTGCAGAGGTGGGCAAAGTACACAAATGCTGTGCTTGTAGAGTAAATGTAGAGATTCCCTAAGGCTAATATTACTCAAGTATAAGTAAAAGTAGCCACCTTACCAGTAGGGCTTACATTAGCTCACAATAGGGTTTTTCATAGTAAACCCTTAAAATGTTCTTACAGGGTGCGGTGTTATCCGGGCCACCCGGGACAGGAAAGACCCTTCTGGCCAAAGCGACGGCTGGAGAAGCGGGAGTTCCCTTCATAACGGTCAGCGGCTCCGAGTTTCAGGAGATGTTCGTCGGTGTAGGAGCGGCGCGGGTGAGAGCTCTACCAGTTTATAATACTTCATAATTAACTTCTTATGAACAAATCGGTACTTAAAATGTCGCCATTTCGTTTTTAAATATTTAGTCAGGTAATTATTATTTCAACAACAGTTTCAGTGGCATCAGCTTGATAGTGCTGTTAGTGTTTTGTGAACCAGTGTGACATGGAGTTAAGCCTCCCTTTTCAGAGCTTTTTATTTCTCTTATATGATCGGATTTTCTTTCTTAAAGAGTGATACATTGTGTGTTTTTGTAGTCGACGTTGTGAGGCATGAGAAGAGAAAACAATGCAGCTTCCCATGTTAACGAGAAACAACAAAAAACTTTCGCTGACACTAGAGACTTCTTCCATAAATACTAAATACAGTGGAACCTTGGATTACAAGCATAATTCGTTCAGGAAGTGGGCTCGTGTTCCAAAACACTCGTAAACCAAATCATCATTTCCCATAAGAAATAATGAAAACTCAAATTTCATTGTGTGTGTGTGTGTGTGTGTGTGTGTCAAATTACGCGCGTACACGCATAAGATACTAAAAGAAAGAGGGAGATGTTAGATAAGAGACGAGCAGAGTTTCTGTGTGTTTGCTAAGCCGTGGGGGGGTGTCATGATACGTGATACATGATACTCGGTGCTTGTAAACTAATACTTGCTCGGTTTCCGATTAAAAATTTATTAAAAATCTTTGCTCGGTTTGCGGAACACTCGTAAACCAGGTTACTCGCAATCCGAGGTTCCACTGTAAATGTTTTCTTACAGCCGTATTATAAAATAACATATTCAAATGACCCTATTAATATGAACCTGCGATTTGTCTTATGTCAGGCGCTACTCTCTGAGCTGTTGTCATAGAAAACTATATCAATGTCTGACAATGTAATTATAATGAAGAATTAATCAGTGTTGTCCTGTAACATGATAAAAAAAAATTTCTCACTTAAATTGTTGTGATTATATATGGACTCTATAATATGTATTGAGGGTCATAAATAAGATGCCAATTTTACAACTGCTTTATCTTTAAGTTTAGCAGCTCTTTTAGATTGAATGTATGTCATCATATTTTCAGTGTCAGCTGTACGGATATCTTTTTTTATTCCCATTTGTTTAAATCCTTTAGGTAAGAGACACGTTTGCGCTGGCCAGAAGACACGCCCCTTGTATCCTCTTTATTGATGAGATCGATGCAATGGGCAGGAAGAGGGGACAAGGGCACTTTGGTGGGCAGAGTGAACAGGAGAACACACTCAACCAGCTGCTGGTGGAAATGGATGGTATGTTCAAACTGATTTTGAAGGAACAGTGTTTACTCTGCTGGCCACAGGGTGAACTGCAGTTTCAATAATAACTGACAAGGCGGTTCTGTTTTTACTCTTCTATGATCTTTATTTAATTAATTTTACTGTTTTAGTCCTTTGTTCTATGTGTTTTCTTGTACATTCACATATCAGACATGCCCATCATGTACTTATGTGACACCTTTGCGGCATTTAGATTTCATGACGCAATGACATTTGTGTAGAATTTTAATGTGAATTTCCAGTGAGATTTAAGAAAACACAATAAATAAGCTGCAGTGATGAAATTTAAACTCTACATATGTTTTACCAATTAATAAAAAAAATATTTTGTTGTATGAATGATCTCTACTAAGACAGCAATACCTTTTATAATTGTTTTATTTCTTAATTGTGATCTACTATCTTATTGATTTAATACATAAATCTGCAAAATTTCATTTCAAATGTAGGTGTCAGATGTTATTATGAGTGATTTTCCTTATGATCAGTTTAGTCACCAGGTTTGCTGTTTTGTGCTCCCCATTGTCTCCAGGCTTTAACAGCAGCACTAACGTCGTCGTTCTGGCTGCCACCAACCGCGTGGACGTTTTAGATCCGGCACTGTTGAGACCTGGACGATTCGACAGGCATATTCACATAGGTATGAATTCCTTACCTCACTTTGTAGGAAGCGGGACCTGTGAGTTGGCCAGATAGATACTGTAGTTTATCAGAAATATGCATATTTTTCCAGTGTACATTCACAACAACCGAAAAGTTGTCATTCCTCCATATTCCGAACACAAAGCAAGTGCTAAATTATGCAAACGTTGGTAGAAAACATGGCATCCTCTGTGGCAGGAGCAAATTATTTAAGTTTGTGTGCATGTAGTTTGCATGTTCTCCCCGTTCTTGGTGAGTTTCCTCCGGTACTCCGGGTTCCTCCCACAGTCCAAAGACATGTAGGTTAGGTTAATTGGCGTTCCCAGAGTGTCTGAGTGTCTGAGTGTCTGAGTGTCTGAGTGTCTGAGTGTCTGAGTGTCTGAGTGTCTGAGTGTCTGAGTGTCTGAGTGTCTGAGTGTGTGTGCCCTGCGATGGATTGGCACCCTGTCCAGGGTGGACCCCACCTTGTGCTCTAAGTCTCCTGGGATAAGCTCCTGGCCCACTGTGACCCTGAATACAGGATTAAGCAGTATAGATGATGAGTGAGTGAGTGATTCCCATCCCTGTTGTCGAGATTTATTAAAATAAAAGTATAACACGATAACGCTAAATGACTTTAAGTGAAATTAGGGACTTAAGTAGAGACGTATCGAAATATTAAATAAGTAACTAATAGTTCTAAAATGCAAATAATTGTAAGTGTTAGGATTTTTAAGAATACTGAAGGACCAGTCAAATGTGTTTATATACAGGATCATGTTTTAAATCTAAGCAGTGTAAAGTGTTTTTATATTAATAGATAACAAACCTAGAGAAAAATAATAATTAAACATTAAAAGGTTATTGTGAAAAGAATGGAGTCCAAGAAAAAGTGGGTTAAAGTGAAGTTTAAATAAAAAAGATTATATAAGAAAGTAAAAAAGACGAAGCATGCAAATATTGATAAATGTATTATAATTCTTTTTAAATTTAATTTGATAAGATTTTTTGCAAACCATGAATGATTGCATTTTTGAAACTGATAGATTATGGGTTTTAAACTTTTCCATGATTTCAGTCCGTCAGATATTCGCATTGTGTATTTGTAATGCATTATTGAACGGATAAATCCGCATTCATGGGATTTGCCTTATTTAACTCTGGCGTGAGTTTCGTACTTTAAAAGCGTAGTTTCTGGAACTGACCTTTTGCTTTAGATACATTTCTGAAGACAGTAATAACTTTTGGCTTCTCCAGAAACCCTCATGCATCATGTGTGAGTTTTCCTGGCGAGCGTCGTCCCCTCTCAGACATGGAGAACTGATTTAGGAAGCAATGCGGTCCAGCTGTACCATCTCAGCAGGGATTGCTGTCATGGTGTTGGAACTGCCTTCGCTCTTCACTGCAGAGAGCTTTTCCCACTTTAGTGCGAGAGAATAAAGGGAGAGTGCGGGCGGTAGTGAAAGTACATCTGTTATTCCTCGAGGGGTTTTGTAAACACTGGGGCTCTTGTGGACTTGAGGGGCAAATGCTTCTCATCATCTTCGTCTGGGTGGTATAAAATTCCCTCCCTTTCTTTCTTTCTTTTCTCTCCACTCTCATTGTCCTAATCCTCCTCGTCCTCCTCCTTCTGTCTCCGTGTCTGGCTTCCCAACGCAGGACCTCCTGATATTAAAGGCAGGGCTTCGGTCTTTAAAGTGCACATGAGGCCACTGAAGCTGGATTCCAGTCTGACCTCAGACAATTTAGCGAGAAAACTGGCTGCTCTTACACCTGGCTTCACAGGTAGGAATAAAATACACAGCTTTTATTTACTCCACATTTCACCTGGTCATGAGCCGCTCGTAATAAAAAAACAAAAAAAAAAAACAAACAAACAAAAAAATTATATATATAAGGGGAGATGTATATATTTTTTCTTTTTTTTTTATTTTAATTTTATTATGGTTATTTTTGTGTGCATGCGGATTTATACTTTCATCGTCTTTTTATATTACATGCATGTTCCATTTTTCTTGTATTAATGAACTTTTTATTACTGTTTGTTTATTTTCTTTTACTTTCATTAAGAATGATCATAATGAATAAAACTGGCTTTACCAATAAAAACATCAAGAAATAAAATGTTTATTACAGCATACATATCGAGCCTCGTGGGTCTTTGATAACCAGTTATAAAGAATGCTTTATTGTTTTACAGATTTTTTTTGTTTGTAGTAAAAATTTATAAATGAAAAAAAAAACTTTGTGCCTTCATAATTTTTTTTTTTTTTTTTACATTTTTTTATTTACATTTGGGCATTTGGCAATGTGAAAATATTGCTCAAAAAATATAAAATATTGAAAAAATATAAATATAAGTTAATGTTTTTGAAGAAAAATTCAAGTTAAATGATTAAAAAAAACATAAAATAAGAGTTTGTCCGTCTTCATGATTAAACTGACCCATTTGATCCCTAGAACATATTAATTCTAGTACTAATAAAATATTCTACTTTATTATATAGTAGTGAAATAATTTTAATTATTAGTAATAATTATTACTAATATATATAGAACTGGTCAAATTTCCTAAGCATGGCAGGATCTTTTTAAAACAAAGATGGGTTTAAAAATTATTTTCTGAAATATTTCTTCAATTATAAAAGGTCTATAAAGATATAAAAAAAGGTCTATAAAAAAAGGCCTGTAAAAATATTTATTGATACTGCAGTTAGAATATATATATTCTAACTGCAGTATCAATAAATATTATAAATCTGTTTATTATCAAATTATAATCTTTATGTATTGATTTATTTAAATTAAAATAAGGTGCTAAAATGCTCCTGAGATTTATACATGGAAGAACTTCTTTAATTTATGTTAATATAGGGAACTCAAAAATGATTGTGAGAAAATTCTACACAATTGTTAAAAATGCTTAAAAGAATCTTTTCTCCCAAATATATATTTGTATATAAGCCTCAGCATTTAAGCTTGAACTATGTGCATGTTATAAAGGGTGCCAATAATTGAAAAATAAAAGTAGTGAATATATAGGGAAAAAAAAAAATAGAAACCAGAAACTGGCTGTGCCGTGTAAGGGTTACGAGTATAACCGTCTCTCTCTCTTCAGGGGCCGATATTGCAAACGTCTGTAATGAAGCAGCTCTGATTGCGGCGCGGCACCTCAGCCCGGCCGTGACCTCCAAACATTTCGAGCAAGCTGTAGAGAGGGTGATCGGAGGTCTGGAAAAGAAGACGAGAGTTCTTCAACCTGCCGAGAAAACCACCGTGGCTTACCACGAGGCGGGCCACGCAGTCGTAGGCTGGTTTCTGGAGCACGCTGACCCTCTGCTGAAGGTACACACCAAGACTGATTAGATCAGATCAGGTGTCTGTTAAGAACAAGGTCATGTGAGCGTTTGCTTTTATTAGGTGATTTGTAAAAGATGAAGCGTCTTCCAGATGCAGTGTTTTATACTGTTATAAGGTTCGAACTGTGTCACTTAATTGATTTATTACATATATTCTGAACTTTCTGAAATAATCAAGATCATTTCTGCCACTGTTAATCCAAATATGTAAAGCATTAAGGAAATTAATTCATCACAATTTCATTAGCTGAAAAAAGTAATAAATACTTTTTATTTATTAGTATATACTATCCAAATACTTAAATAGCTGAAAAAAGTAATAACCTATATCCAAATATTTAAATAAGTATTAAGTATTTTTTATACTTTTTTTTTTCTTATTACTACATTTTTTCTTATTATTTAATTTAATAAATATTCTAAAATATTTTTTTTCATGAAGTGAAAAAGGCACAAATTAATATAACACAAATTAAAATTAAAGACGCCTTCCTTTAAATGTTAAACAAATGTCTCATTATCGAAAAGTTCACTGTGTCGAGGATTATTATTTTTTTGTCTAGTAATACCGTTTTCTTATTTGTGCCCGATTATGTAGACCTTTCAGTATGTAAATGTTACTTTAGAAACAAACAGTCAGCAATTTGAATGATATTTGAATGAAAGCTGCTGTCAGAGCTTCTGTCATGAAGAATCATCAGCACCGTCAGATTCGAGAATCCAACACTATTGTCTTTTCCTCTCATTGTGCAGTTGTCCATCATCCCTCGAGCTAAAGGCCTGGGCTATGCACAGTACCAGTCTAAGGAGCAGTACCTATTCACGCGCGAGCAGCTCTTCGACAGGATGTGCGTGATGCTCGGAGGGCGCGTGGCCGAGCAGGTGTTTTTTGGCAAGATCACCACCGGAGCTCAAGACGACCTTAGAAAAGTCACACAGTCTGCCTATGCCCAGGTAAACACTCGATTACCTTGTACAGCTCCTAATTCTGTTTGAATCCCCTAAAAGCAGCTCTGTGTTTTTTTTCTTTTTTTCTTTTTTCTTTTCCCCTTCACCCCACACACACAGATCATGCAGTTCGGGATGAGCGAGTCAGTGGGTCAGATGGTGTTTGATTTGCCGCAGCAGGGCGAGCTGGTGTTGGAGAAGCCTTATAGTGAGGCCACCGCTGAGCTCATAGATCAGGAAGTGCGCTCTCTCATCAGCAAGGCCTTCGAGAGAACACACCAGCTCATCACCGAGAAACGAGAGCTGGTGGAGAAGGTGAGACGACGAGCATCTCTGTAAACTTAATCCACCTGGAGTTGAGACTGAAAATTTCCCAGGGTCCATTTGGAATCCCATGTCACTAACTGCTTGTTCACTGCGAGCGTTTGTCATTGATATTGTCAACCTCCAGCTTATTTAACTGTAACCAAAACTCTAAATATCCTGTTACCATAACAACCAGTAATATCCCGGCGCAAATTGACAATGGTGTGATTTTCTGATTTGGCAAATAAGGCGTGTCTTTGTTCAACTTTAAATACCAGCAGTTATGAACAAGCACGATTGAAAGTCCTTAAACTTGGCTATTCGGGAAGACAATATCAGAATTCACGTGTTTACTACATGTTTTTTTTTTTTTTTTTAAACATAATTAAGTAGCACAGTTTAGTTTTCTGTCTAAAAGATGATATTTCCATAGAAACTGTCAACTACAGAGTACAAGAAAATTAGATATCATGTCATAATTGGCATAATTGTTGAAGTGATGGCTTAGGTTGGGGTTAGAGCTTTGGGTTACTGATCGGAAGGTCAGAGGTTCGAGCCCCAGCACCACAAGTTTGACTATCTGCTCCAGTCGCTCTGTATACTGGCAGACCCTGAGCTTCAACCCCAGCTTCCTTACTGCGAAATGTGAAAAATCATTTCACTGTGCTGTAAAGTGCATGTGAGAAATGATTGAACCTTATCTTATCTTAATCCCAGAATTACGCATTTTGTGAGGTTCGAAACTTTTTGGTTTTACCCTGTAATCACATACTGAACAAATGCTTCTGAGTCCTGCCTCATATGTAAAGGGAAAACATTTGCCATTTTAGGAAATTTAGGATTTTTCACTTACATTTTTCTTTCTTTTAAAGTTAATAAGACTTTAAAAATGCAGCTTCTCATTTTGTCACAAAGTGTGACGATCCTCCGCTTAATCACTGACACTGGAGACTCCTTCCTTAACCAGTCAGAATGTGTTTGATTCAAAGCTGTGCTTTAAACAACATCAGCTAAGTGTTTTAGGATGATCTTGGCGTGGTCTACACTCATGTGTTCAGTGATCGCTAATGAGCGTAATTCCCTCTCTCAGGTGGGGAAGCGTCTCCTGAAGAACGAAGTCCTGTACAAAGCGGACATGCTGGAACTGTTGGGCCCGAGACCGTTTGTAGAGAAATGCACCTATGAGGAGTTTGTGGATGGGACTGGCAGCATCGACGAGGACACGAGTCTGCCCGAGGGACTGAAAGACTGGGACAAGGACAACGACATGTCTCAGGACGAGGGGTTCTCACAGCAGCACAAAGAGTTTATATACCTGTAGCATGGACGGAGCTCTGCGGAGCTGGATGTGCATTCGGACAGGTGAAGGATCCCAATCGAGGGCACTGATTTCAGACATTTTAAGGTTTGTACGGATAAGCAGTGACCCCCCCACCCCGACCGCGACATAGGACCTGAAAATAGGTCCAAGCTAAAACATCAAAGACACAGAGGTTGGGATCCTGATAGATCCTGCTTGGGTACCTTTACCCTAATGAGGTCAGATTTCAAAACAAGGAAGGTGGCACAAGTGACTAACATCAGAACCAGGTAAAAACAAATTTACTTAAAAAAAAAAAAAAAAAGGTCACCTCCTCCATCTCCTAACTAAATTTTTATCATTGAGTTTGTTTGATGTGAGAGTTTTTGCACCCCACCCCACCCCGCCGACTTTATGTACGATTTTACTAGTATTTGTAAACAAGTTAAAGCACTGTGGACTAATTATACAGTAAATTTATTAGCTGGCCCACCAGGTGAAAATCTCCAGTGGTCTTCCCAGTCCTGTTTTTTTTATATATTTTTTTTATGTACTGTAATAACATATAAGCTTGTTATCTAGTTAATTGGAAATTATGATCATTGATACAGGTTAAGGGAAATAAATGCTTGTTTATGATTACTATTTATTTCTAACACTTTTTATAATGTCGCACATTATGATGATGATGATGATGATGATGATGGTGACCTTGGAGTTGTCTTCTGTCTAAACCTATTCTAGCCGGCATCTAAATTTAGGCATAAAATCACGCTGATAAAAATAAAAAAATCCATTCCATATCTTTTATCCAGATCGCGATGGCTGATGTGTGTAGTGCAGCAGGCGGGCAATTTGAAACAAGTAGAGTACGTGAAGTGAAGTGGTGCTTTAAGGTCGGTTTCTTATTCATGCTTTGGTATTTCTACACATCTGTAAGTTGCGTGCTCAGCAGCTTCTGGATCAAGTTTTTTCCCCTTCCAAAAGTTTCAGTCATTATACAGCAATAAAACACTGAATTTGTGTATTAAAAAAAAAAGTTTTTCTTTACAATTGTCATGATCAATACATTGAGCAACAATTTAGAGTAAAGATGTAGCCTTTGGCGGTTGTTGGAGCTCCACTGTAGTAAGGATGAAATAATGAATTCCCTTTCCCTCCAAATAGTCAATGTGCAATAGAGCTGTTTCATCCACTAGGGTGCAATATTTGAACATGAGCCTATTGAGGTACATTATGGAATGTTACTGAATATAATGTATATAAGTGTCAAAGGGCGTTCAAATCCAACCGGGACTTGTGATGACAGCAGTCCTTAAGTCCCAGTTTGAGGCGCACACGCACGCACATACATATAGAATTGTTTGCATTGCCCTTGATGAGCGGTTGCAAACTTTTGTGCAGGGTATAATGTTTGTTTTAATGAATTTTCTGGTTTTGTAAATAAACTGTACAATAATTGTTTTTCCTTATGAGAGGGATACAAACTTTTGCACTCAAAAGCACTGTATACTTCTTTTTTTTATTTTTATTGTTGTTTGTGTCTTTAGAGACTTTTTTTCACATTCTGCTGAAACACTGAAATGAATGCAGATGTTTTTCAGGAGCGGATTGTGAAACACGGCTTCTCGCCTGGTTTTTGTGTCTTTTTTTGATCTTCGGTTAATAACGATGACATTGTACCGACTCTGCAGTTTGGAGTACTGAAGCAATTTGTAATATACTGAACGTTTTCGAGCCGTGAGAGTCTGCTCTTCACATCTGTCTGTATTTCTTTTTTTTCCTAAACAAGAGTTTTTACAAATGCTTTACTTGAATTTTGAAATTAAACAGATTGAAATCGACTTGTGTTTTTTTTTTTATTATTCTTTTTAATGTGTGAACGATTCTAGACAGAACAAATGCCTGTATATTGGGTTTCAGGACAATAATACTTTATAGCATTATACAGATGTTAGTGCTGGTGGTGATTTATACTTTGCTAAAACATTCAAAGGGTCAGTGATATGACATGAAGAACCCAGTGCATTAAAACACCATGATGAAGTTACAAAAGGATCTCTGTGTGTATCACTGCTACATATACATTCAGTACTGCGTCTCTTCTAACGGTGTCTAAAGGTAACGATGTACGGTATATACAGTACTGTAGGCACCTTATTATCTTCAGTACAAATCTTTTCTAAATACACATACACACGTTTATCATGCCTGCATTTTGTACATTCCCGTTCAATGTTTCCAAACTTTAACTTCAATTATTAAAAATAAATAACAGTACAGAAGAACATGTTCATGCCTATAAACAAAAATTGATGCGTTACATGACAGACCAGTTTTCAGATGGAAACTAAATTTTGTTTGCATGAAATTAGAAACAAGAAAGTGTGACAAAGTTACCAAAGGAACTCTGGCATGTTCTCCAGCACGCTCAGTAAAACCTCCAGCTGTTTTACTTATAAACCTTTACACATCTGTATCACTACTGAACACTACTGATTGTTTTTCAAATATTTAAACTATCGACTGTATTTATTTTATCACTCTTAAGTGCTCTTTATGGAGGTTTCTATTAAGGCATCTTTACTTATGCCTCTTTTTTTTGCAGTTCCCAAGACTTTTGCACAATAATTAAAACAGCTGTTGAGTTTTACTGAGTATGCTGGAGAATACGAGTTGTTCTTCTAGCGCAGGAGTCTATAGACATTAGTTTTTTTTTGTTGTTGTTGTTTCTGTCTGAAAACTGTGCTGTTGTAATATTTTGCTTCATTAAAAATGATATATATTTATTTATTATATATTACAAACTTTGTACTAAAGATAATATGATGCACAATATTTTGCACAGTACTCGACATGAACTCCATGATTATTTGGTAACCTTTAAGAAGTGCAGGTTTGAATGTATAAAATATTTAACGCATACAGTGTGAATGAAAATGTTGAAAAAAGTCAGGTTCCATGATGACGATGATGAGGATTTAGATCCTTTAAAAGTTTGCTCAGAGATTTTTAGGCAACAAAATTCTTTTTATAAGATTTGTAATATTTCAGTGCAAAAACGGTCACGTTTACGTGCTATACTGCCATAATCTATTAATCTATTACCTTTAATTTCTTTAATAGTAATGATCAGACGAAACCTAAATCACATTTTCAGTCCAACTTCTGACTGAAGAGATGGTTAAAAATGTATTTTATTTTGGTATTGAAAAAAAAAGAAAAGAAAAAGTTCTTGGCATCTGCGAGAGACAGCGAGAGAGACCTACAATCCGTAATCTATGGTTCTTTCTTAAGAAGCATTATTATTTACACTCACTACATCCTGTTACTTTATTAAAAGCAGCAAAATACACGTCACTCAAACACAAGATGTTATAATGTCTCACTAACTCCTGTCCATGAAAGCCCTTCAGAAAGACCGGACATGGACACAACCAGGGCTGTGTGTGTGTGTGTGTGTGTGTGTGTGTGTGTGTGTGTGTGGTTCTGTATTGCTGCCAGACTTCCTGCAGGAGAAGAGCGTGAGATCACATGTCATTGTCCTTAACCCCGCAGGTCGGTGTGTTGATCTGACCCAGCTGCGTGAGTCGGGTTTCTCTCAGGGTTTTTTGGGCCGCTCAGTTTTGTGATGGGACTCGGCGCTGTCTGAATCGCTGTGGTGCTTCCGCTCGAGAGACTGCTCTGGTTTACTGCAGCGTGACCAAGAAGGAGAGCGCAGGTAGCTTCCTCTGCCTGGGTGGTGGTGATAACCTGAGAACACACACACACACACACAAATGGAGTCAGACTTCAGCTTTTAATGCTGTCTCACTGTGACATGACCCTGTGTTAGAGTTTGGGAAAGAAAAAGAGTGCAGAATATCCATTTTGCGCTATCCGCCTGGCTGAGCTGTCAGTCACGGCCTGGTGATTTAGGTTTTCTTTCACCTAAAATCTCTACTTTTGCTACACAGGCTGCTACATTGCTACACTGACAAACAGGATTTGCTCTTATTGTTTTTCAGCAATTTGCAGTTGGTAGTTATTTATTTATATTTTTTGTGGTCTGAGAGTGCCGTTATTTATCGAAGACTTTGGCACAGTATGGAGAAAGTGTTTCGTCGTGAAGAAGTGTGAATGAATGGATAGAGAAGGTCAAGGACGCTCGCACAAATGTTAGCCGTCAAAAAGGAGCCGGACGCCGTCCACGTCCATGGCTGAAGACAAACAAGACACACTTCTGCCCACCCTCCATTTCGAGGGGTTAAAGCGTCCTCACGAAAGCAGCCCTACGAGGATGAAGATTCACTACTGATGAAGAAATGAAGACAGCGGCGCATTCGCGGCTCAGAATAAAACATTTTTAATGAGGGAATACGAAAGCTGGTCGACAGATGCAGAAAGTGTATTGAAAAGGCAGGAGATTGGGTAAAACAAATTATGAGTTCAGCCAGAGTGCAGATCATTTTTGAAGCATCTTCATACTTATTAACAGGTTACATATTTGTTTGTGTTAAACAAAGCCTGAAAAAGTGCACAGCGGAGACTTGAAATTTAGATGTTTTCACTCTAGACATGATTGCTTCATACCATGCTCAGGCACAACTGAGCCTCTTCCCTCTTCCCCTCACTCATGCTGGCCAGTTTTCACATTACGAATACTGTTTCGTACCCGGGTACACCAGCGTATTTACACAGTATTGAACAGCAGGTGGCAGTATGCACTTGTCTGGTTTGTGGGCTGACAATAAACACAAAGAGAAGGGAGTCGACCTTCATGCTATGCTCAGTATTATTGATATTTTCAAAAAAAAAAAGAAAAAAAGTCTATACCAACCCTCTGAACTGCCTTCCTACTTTATCAGCTATGGTCATGCAGTTTAGAGGTGAAGATATCAGTGGGGACAGACAGAGCTGGTGACGTCGTATTCTAAACAGCGGCCCACTCCTGTGTTTCCCATTCCTCTTGATTGTGGAATAAATGTTTATTATTTTCTTAAAATCTGTTTTGCAAGTCATAAATAAAATTCATGGTTTAAAAATAATTGCTGTCAGTTTAATGATAGCTGGGCCTGTGTGTTCACATGACGTAAACAAACCGGGGTCAGTCCGTGCCTGAGTGCTGTATTGAAAAACAAAGTGTGTATCAGGACTCGGTGTATCTCATGGTCCGGGTTCGATACCAGGCCAGGGTCGATTCCCGTTTCTGTGTGCATGGAGTTTGCATGTTCTCCCCGTGTTTGGTGGGTTTCCTCCGGGTACTCCGGTTTCCTCCCACAGTCCAAAAACATGCAGATTAGGTTGATTGGCGTTCCAAATTGCCTATAGTGTGTGAAATTGCCTATAGTGTGTGTGTGTGTGAGTGTGTGTGTGTGTGTGTGTGTGTGTGTGTGCCCTGTGATGGAATAGCACTCTGTCCACGGTGTACCCCACCTTGTGCCCTAAGTCTCCTGGGATAGGCTCCAGGCCCCTCCTTGACTCTGAATACTCTCAAAAATGTACATTTGGAGTACTAACCAGATACAAATACAATTAGATGCATGAGCTTTCACCCCATTCCTCTTGATTGTGGAATAAATGTTTATTATTTTCTTAAAATCTGTTTTGCAATTCATAAATAAAATTCATGGTTTAAAAATAATTGCTGTCAGTTTAAGGGATACAAGTGTACAAGGCAAAAAAAAAAAAGCAAAATGGAAATACTGAATTGGGAAAATTGTGTCTTTTCAGCATGAAATATCTATGAAATATTTTAATTTTATCCATTTTTATCTAAATCTAGAGATTCCCAAAACCTGCCTGAATTGTATTATATTGGTAAAGGTGAAGTAAACAATTTTGAATAATCAGCTTCAGAACCACAAGATGGCGCTCTACATCGATATTTCCCAGTTTTACTCACTCACTCATCATCGTCTTCACCGCTTTATCCTGTATGCAGTGTCCCAGGGGCCTGGAGCCTATCCCAGAAGACTTAGGGGACGAGGTGGGGTACACCCTGGATTAGGTGCCGGTCCATCCCAGGGCACACACACACACACACACACACACACACACACACACACACACACACACACACACACACACACACACACATTCACACACTATAGGCAATTTGGAACACCAATAAGCCTAATCTGCATGTCTTTGGATGGGGGAGGAAACTGGAGTACCTGGAGGAAACCCACCAAACACGAGGAGAACATACAAACTCCACACACACAGACCTATATGATTTTTGGAACAATGCCCTCCACATGGCTTCCTCTATACATGAATGACTGTAACATTATAGTTATTGTATTCCATTGCTTTTCTGTGTATAGTGAACAGGGCATGTTTTTTTTTCGTGGTATGGAGTCGAATTCAGATCAACAGCTGATGTCCATCAGGGAAAGAAATCCTTGTGTTGGACTCTCCTGCTGACATGACAGCTATGAAAAAATAGCACTTTGGAGGTTGAATTGAATTAAAGCAGAAAGGAGAACACCTGGAGTGAATGTGACAGGCGCTGCTTCGGCTTTTGACCTTGATGTGCGTTGCACTTTGCATAATATGTGCAGACATTTGATCAGGTAATACTTGGAATCCCAATCAGCTTTAAGTTCATTCAAGTACGCCGCTGTGGCATTTGAGTGATGGCTCATGCATATGGATGCTGTAATGGTCTGGTCTCATACTGACACTCGCCTTTTGCCTGTTTCCCCTCTCACTCTCTCACTTTCCCATGTGCATGATTAAATCTCACACATCAAGATTCATTTTTAGTTTAACAGTTGAATGCAAAAGTTGAATTAATTAATGTTCATTAATGTTTTTATTTTATTTTATTTGTTTTAAAGATTATTCTTAATGGCAACTATCACTTAACATCCTGTTCTATTAGGATCTGCCTGGTTATGACTAATGGCACTCATTACATGCTTACTTTGTTAAGTAAGATACAAAACACTTGGGATTTTGCTGTTATAGGAAAATGATCAGCGATTGGGATTTGTGACACCATCCTACCCAACTTAGAATTTCAACGAACCAGAAATTGTGTTTAATCCCACTAAATAAAAGCAGGTTTAGCACTGAGTACAATTTGGTATTTGTTAAAGCAATATCACATGAGATGGAGTGCTGTTGTGATTGAATATCAGCACAGCAGTGATGCTGTCATAGTCACAAGGGTGAGTGTTGGTGGGAACACAGCCGTGCTGATATCCAGCACAACAGCACGACCTCGAGTGTGATATTGCTTTCATAAAACAGTTCCACATACACATTTTGTTATCAATAGATTATTGATAGCAAAAATTTGTTTGTTTATTTGTTTGTTTATTTAACTAATTAGTTTGCCTTGTCAACTAGCGGAACAAAATAACGGCGACTGACAGGAAGTATAAATTAACAGGGGTGAAAGTATCAAGTTTTAAATTCTTATCAATACTATGTAGCCACAAGGTGATGAGAATAAATCATATACTTTAGGTGGTGGACAGTTGTGTAAATTTTATTGACATTTTAGGACTTCCAGGATTTCAGGATTGAATGCAAGATAGCATGTAGGGTCCACAACCCCTTGTTCCACACTGCAAGTAGTGCCCTTGATCAGGGGTTAGAAAGGGATTTGGGATTCAGCCTTGTGTTAGAAATGTGTTCATGCGTTTGCAGAAGCGATTACTAAGGACCAAAGTCCAAGATGACATAAAAGTGACAAATGTGTGATCTTGCCGAAAGAGCTTCTATGATGGTTTCGACTGATTCTTTTTAGTTTAGACACAACCTTGGTGTGGTTCTTAACAAATATTTAATATTCTCATTTCATATCACCTTTCAAGTTTCTCCTTTACAGCGTCAGGATCGTTTCTATCCAGCGACGCCCCTCAGGTGCTTGGTCAACTCCTTGCCATTTTAACTTTGGATGTTAGCGCTCCTGTCTGCCATGTGACGTTTGTAACTGGACCAGAATGCACCTGTATGATTTCTTTCCATCCTCCCACTTCACCCCACTGGCTTTCTTTTCCTGGCCATATGAGTTTTAAACAAGAATGTTTGCCTCAAAAGCTAAACCTGTCCTCCAATGACTCAAGGGACAAGTATAAAATTCTTCTCTGTCCTGGCACCTGGGTTTAGGGATGAACTTTCTTTTGGCTGGTATGTTTTCATTTCTTCCTGTACTCGCTGAGCTCGATTCATTTTTAGACAGAGACGACAAAGTTGCTCTGGATCGAGGCATCTGCTAAATGCTGGAAACGTAATTACAAGAAGAGTTTTTTTTTTCTGGCATTTAAAGTCTCTCTCACAGGACCAGCCTTCAGACTATGATGCCATTTCTGCTCTTTAGAAGCACTGTACGCTGTAATGCTCTACTTCTATTTGATTCGAATGGCATTTAATCTGTCAGCGAGAACAGTGAGTCAGGCTTCCAACTGCTCCAAAAACACACGTCATATGTTGTCTGCGTCTTCTCCGCTTTGTCCCATATGATGGCCGTTAGAAAGCCTGCATGAGGCGCTTCAGCTAAGGCGTAGGACGGTAAAATGCTGCCGAAGTGATGGACAGACATGATCGGAGCTCTGAAAAGTACATGACTGCAAGCAATAACGTCTTTTTGTTTTTTTTCTTACAAAATATAGTACTACTGAGTTCATAACCAAGGAGTAGAAAACAAGGGCGTGTGCTGAGATAAAAACCCAATGTATAAAACATGATCTATCTATATTTTATACTAGCTTAAGGATAATATTAAGGAGGAAAAACCTTGAGGAGGATTTTTTTGGTAGAAGAAATACAGTGATTTATTGTACTTAATAAAGTCTAAAGCAAAAACTTCAGCATCATCTTCATAAAAGACATCTTGTTTAAGTTCCATTTCATTCGAGAAAGCATGTTGCTAATGTTATATACTTATGTAAGCCAAGGCATCGGTGGCTGAATGGTAGGTTTCACGCCTGCCATTTGGAAAGCCGGGGTTCAATTCCCGCCCAAACCTCAGCTACTGGATGCATTACCAGTCCCAAGCCCAGGGAAAATGTGAGGGTTGCATCAAGAAGGGCATAAAACCTGTGCCAAGTTGCTTGAAGATTGGGGACCCCTTAATGGAAGCAGTCGAAAGACTAACAACAACAATGATTTACTTCCTTAGACCCTTTGTTCCACGTGGAACATTGGCCAGAGATGATTTCCGACTCTACATCTTTGCATTATTGGGTGTCCTTGTTTTTTTTGTTTGTTTTTTTGAGGGTTCCAGGATAAAGCTTGGTTTAACTTGTTTGCAGGCCATAGGTGTATCCTATACATCCATTTCACCTTTAGCATCAGTTCCTCATTGGTTCTTCCTATGTTTGTTCCCATAATTATAAGATCTGACCTTTTGATCTTTATTATACTTCTTATACAGTACTTTCTACATGGTTCTCCAGGTTTTGGATCCATGTCATAGGACAAATGTAATGTTAGAGTTTAGCATTACCAGCATTGTTCCTTTTTGAATACTATCCTAGCTTTGTTTATCCTAGCTCTGATATCTTCATCTGTTTCTCCACCAACACTTACCATGCTTCCAAGATGTTACTTGTTCCAAGATATCTTCCCACACTCTGATAGTTCTTGTAGTCCTGTTGATCTTCATTATCTTGGTTTTCTTGGTGGAATTTATGTCAATAATGCTGTTTTATCTTGTATCTGTTGATTAGTAGTTAAGAGAAGGACGCGTCCAATATCGATAGCCATCAGGAACAGGAGAGGTGCCAACTAGTTTTGCCAATGTTTTTGGTTAGTTAAGGAGTCCATTGAAATGTGCCCATCTTTTTGGTTGTAATTTACTGCTTAAATGTTTGGTATGGTATCATATAGGACCTTCATGTTTCTATGAGAGACTTTCAATTTTGCATAATAACGGAACACAGAAACGACCATTTATTTCTTTATATTATCCCCTGCTACACTAATGCACTCATGCCAGCGTTTCACTAGTGCTTGGACACCATCAAGGTAGAAAGTTTTCATATGTTTTGCCTGCTTCATCCCTGGCCTCCCATGAATTCCTTTAATGGACCAAACATGCAGAAATGGCTTGGAGCGAGGTCGGGACTGTATGGAGGAGCCTAGCCCAAGAGACTTAGGGCACAAGGTGGGGTACACCCTGGACGGGGTGCCAATCCATCGCGGGGTACACTCACATACACTCAATTTGGGAACGCTAATTATAACCTAATTTGCATGTCTTTGGACTGTGGGATGAAACCCACCAGGCACAGGGAGAACATACAAGCTTGCACACAGACAACAAGTACAAGGCAAAAGTGCTAACCACTACACCACCATGCTGCCTTGCTAAAAACCAACACATTTCTAAATCTGTTTATCATTATTCTTAGATTACATGGAGCATCCACTGTACATGTTTCTGTAAAATACTTTCTGTATATTTACAGAATTAACTCATGAATGGTGCCAATGTGATGATCATGTGTGCCGGTGTCCTAGACAAGGTAACACTCATAGCTCCATCCATGCCATCTGTAAGACACTCAACTGGGAGAGTGCTGCGATCCTGGCTCTCTCATGGCTGTCCAATTAAACCCATTAGCCACATGCAGAACCGTCCATTTTCCAGACAAGTGGCTAGACAAGTGGCCAGCCGTTCTGTCACCGTTCCAATGAAAGCATCTGAAGTGTGCAGTGTGTAGGCGGTATTTGGCTTCATTGCCATTCTTCCTGTTCCTCCTCCTCCTCCTCCTCCTCTACTGCGCTCACACCTGTGCAGTCAGGAGCTGCAACTTTTCTCCAGGCTCCTTACAGATGCATCCGGCTTCTCATGATGGAAGGAAACATGGTGCATTAGTGTAGGATCTGTTGTTTAGCCTGGAGATGATGGGTTGATATTTAAGAGTTGATATTTAAATATAAGCCCGTCATTTCCAGACTAAACAACGGCATCTACACTAATGTACCTCGTTTCCTTCCTTCATGAGAAGCCATATATATATATACAGGGTGGGCCATTTATATGGATACACCTTAATAAAATGGGAATGGTTGGTGATATTAACGTCCTGTTTGTGGCACATTAGTATATGTGAGGGGGCAAACTTTTCAAGATGGGTGGTGACCATGGTGGTCATTTGGAAGTCGGCCATCTTGGATCCAACTTTTGTTTTTTCAATAGGAAGAGGGTCATGTGACACATCAAACTTATTGGGAATTTCACAAGAAAAACAATGGTGTGCTTGGTTTTAACGTAACTTTTTTCTTTCATGAGTTATTCACAAGTTTCTGACCACTTATAAAATGTGCTGCCCATTGTGATAGCAACACCGCAGGAGAAATGCCAGCACAGGCTTCCAGTATCCGTAGTTTCAGGTGCTGCACATCTCGTATCTTCACACCATAGACAGTTGCCTTCAGATGACCCCAAAGATAAAAGTCTAAGGGGGTCAGATCGGGAGACCTTGGGGGCCATTCAACTGGCCCACAATGACCAATCCACTTTTCAGGAAACTGTTCCTGAAAAATGGTAATTTTACTTCAGTAAAATTTCACCGATGTAACAGTACTTTTACTTAAGTACAAAATTTTAGTACTCTTTCCATCTCTGAACAGCAGGAATAACAGAGGGGTGGGTTATTGTGGGCGGGGCTTGTAGGACGACTTTCTCACACACACACACACACACACACACACACACACACACACACACACACACACACACACACTCTAACGGAATCACTGCTGTCTGGCTCACGGGTTACATAAATTGTCTGAATAACGGATTACATTTTTGAAAATATAACTAAATAACTGAGTACTTAAATGTCGGACCTAATGCGTCAGATTACTTGTTACATCAAAAAAGTAATCCAAATACTCTATCGCATTACTTTGTAACGCGTTCCACCCAGCACTGGTCAGGACATACCAAAAGTAGTCCAAGGAAGGTAAACCGGTCAAAGTCATGGGTGACCAAGGCACATGAGACATGCGGCGAGCAAACCTGGTCTGTGTAGTTTGATCCAATAGAAGATCAACTGTAGCTCAAATTGCAGTAAAAGTTAATGCCGGTTCTGATAGAACGGTTCAGAACACACAGTATATCGCAGTATACTGTATTTCGCTGGTTGGTGCCTATGCTGACCCATGTCATAGCACCAGGATATACTATGGAAAGAGCCAGAGGACGCAGAATGATGCTCTGGGCGATGTTCAGTTAGGAAAAATTTGGATCCTGTCATTTATGTGGATGTTACTATGACACATACTATACCACCTACCTAAACATTGCTGCTGACCAAGTTACACCCCTTCATGTAAACAGTATTCCCTGATTGCAGGAAATAAGGGGAGGTGTGGACTTGGCCTCCAAATTCTCCAAATCTCAGACCAGTCAGTCATTTGTGGGACGTCGAATCCATGGAGACCCCACCACACAACTTACTTAGACATCTGGTGGACGCCATGCCTCGATGGGTCGGCTGTTTTGGATGCACAAGTGTGACCTACTCGTTATTAAACCTACTAATAATGACCTAAGGATGATATGCTCATAATAATTATCAATGATGGAAACCTCAAAGCACTATTGTGAATCGCTCTGGATAAGAGCATCTGCCAAATGCCTAAATGAAAAGGTAATTTAGACGGGTGGTCATGATGTTATGGTTGATCGAAGGTATAATTACAAATGGCAGGAGCATAAACAACGCCTATGAATGGTTTATATAAACACTCGAGATTTTTTAAAGTAGCCTCTATCAGCTAGACTGTATCGTGTGTCCATATAATACCCTGAAGTAATACCTATATTTGGCTAAAAATACACACCACCTCATTATTGCATGCTTTCGCCAATGTTGCACCTGTTAATACACTGACCTGCTACCAAAGGCTGACATATTGTAATGACGCACAGCTAATAGCTAATAGCTAGCAAGTGTCCTGTATAATTAGGTGAGGATAAAAGCCCTCTTCAGTGAGCCTCACTACTGTAAAGTGTCTGTCTGACAGCTTTTCCTCTCTTAACGCACCCATTTTAACCCCTGCCCACACGTCACACTCGTACCCGGTGCTGGGGAACGGAGCTGTTTATACTCCCGGCGCACACTGCGCGCTGGAAAAAACGTTCATTATTAGCAGCACTAGCAGCCAGCGAGAGTGTGTAATTTGTGTGACTGGCTGCACCCAGCAGCTGTGCTGTCACCACAATGTTAGAGGAAAACACACAGCACAGTATTGTAGAGGAAGTGCAACGCTCACTGTGTTAAAAGGAATTCCTATATGTGAGACTGAATCGAAGGTAAGTATTTCCAAGAGCCTACAATTGTAGTAATTCCATTTCATTAGTGTTAGATAATTTTTTTTTATTCAATTCTCAAGATAATTTAATTTCCTCTTGGAGGAGAAATGCAATATCAAGAACAGAAGTGTTTATGTGCTTTCATTGCATCTCTTTTTGTTACCAGGCAGATTCTGTAGGAGCAAAACTAGTTTCCTGCCCGATTGATGACAGAACGATCGAGTTTAATTAATGAGTGCAATTCATTCGTTAATGAGTGTAAACCTGAAGAATTTAGAATTTGTAGAATCAGTCCAATTTACTAAAATGCGTATCAAGACATGAGCAGGGCTTACTGACACACACACACACACACACACACACACACACACACACACACACACACACACACACACACACACACACACACTCGCACTCCAGGACAGATGGCTGGTCTCTGTGCTGTGGGTTCGCTATAAAGCTGTTACATTCCCTCACGCACAGCAGGGGATTATGTTGAAATCCAAGTTTTCAAATTGGACTGTGTTCCAATCCAGACGCTATTTAAAACCATCGGTAACATCTACTGTACAAAGCATGCATCATCGACAAAGTGCATGTTGTTACAGGAATCAGTGAAATGTTTAACCGTTGTTGGAAAACCATGTAGCTGCAAAAGATGGGAACTTTATATTCAAAAAAGGAAAAAAAAGGTATGACAAAAAAGAATTTGAATAATTCTGCATTTCTCATCCATCTATCCAGGATAGTCTCTAATTCAACTAGGGACTGTGGAGACCAATGGTGACTATTGTATTCATTACAGTTATCTGGCTAGATAGAGTTTTTCTGCCGGGTTGCCTTGTTGCCATTCTTTCTAATCAATCGACTAAAAAACTAAAACTTATTTAACACTTGTTCAGAAATAATTGTGTGCAAAGTTCACCTGGGCCAAACTGAACTTAAAATTCCTTTAGCGTTCAGGAAACACTACATGTCTCTGTATTCTTGTATTCATGTTGATTGCCCATAAAGAGCAAAGCGCCTTCCTGACACATGCTCATTTGCATGAAGTGACACTTACAAAAATCATAAAAGGTCAAACGCACAGACACCTGGGATCATGAGATGAGTGATCATGAAAAATGTAAAGCCTGAATGGCTGACATGGATGCTATGTTGACACACTTCTACATCTTTAATAATATTTTACTTCTACATCTTTACATTATTATTCAGCTGATTTATTACAGTAAATGTAATAAAAATTAGCAACTGATAACTCACGAGTATATATCAGATAGAAAAGTGCAGCAATCCGCACAAATGCTATGATCAAGTGGAGGAAGTAAACATGAGTCTTTTAATGCGGGAAATTACACAAACTCAGGAGGACGAGATGGCTACCATTTTTTTCTGGAATTTAAATAATTTCTTGTTTAAACAAATATAATACAGTGGTTTTGAAGTACAAAACAGAGCGAAAACACAAATAACATAAAAACATTAAACAAAACACAATGACTTTTCCCAAAATACAAACGCAAACATGAAATGTGTTTTATAAAATGTTTTTTTTTTTTTTCCGGTTTTATGTTTTGAGAGATGCGCTTGTGTTTTGTAAAATGTTGTGTAACATTTATTAAAATTTTGTTGAGTTTTGGGAAATGTTGTTGTTTTTTGTGAAATGTTTTTATGTTTTTAAATTGTTTTGTGAAATGTGTTTTGTGAGTTGGGAAATCAGAATAAGTGAGCTTTATTGTACACACAAGGAATTTGTTTTGGTGACAGAAGCTTCCAGTGATGACAACAACACATACTAAAATATACAAAAAGAAAAATAGAATCGAAATGTTTACTTTTCTTAACAATAAACAAAAACTGTTTCATGAGGACAAAAACACTGCCTGTACTCCAACTCGTGATCTGTTTCTGGGTCGCAGCACTAGTTTTAGGTCTATTTTTAAAGTAAGATGTTTTCCTCTGTTGTACACCTGGTGTGATTGTTTAAAAAGCAGGTTGTGTAGCGTAATCATGATTAATATACTCTGCTATATTAATCTACTTGATGTTTCTTGATTTGGAGTGTATGATGGACTCACTTGAAGGTGACTCAGGGTTTTCTTCATCAGAGTCGAGGAAGACCTCAGCCAGCTCCTGGTCAGACATGTCTGTTAGTTCTGTCAGGTCAAGCAAGTCGAAGTGAACCTCGAGAGAGGAAACGCTGCTCAGAGGCTCTGCAACACATCAACACATCATCATCAGGATTTATAGGAAATATAGTCATCGACGTGGAACATTCCGGATGTCACTTGAATTATAAATATTGTTCCTTTACTAAAACGCAGAATTGCCTTGTGTGTTGCAGAGAACCTTTCTTCATCCTGGACATTCTGATGGTAGAAAACCTATAAAGCACCGACACTGGAGACTCCTTCTACAAATCAGTTTGACCAATCAGAATCAAGTGTAATATTTTCTAGCTAAAAAACAGCATGCTTTAGAGCCTGCTGGTAGTATTGGATTTTTCTAAACTCTTTCCCGTAGAGTAGATCTCTGAATAAAAACTGCTAACATTCTTCATCCTCTCTTACACTTTTCATGTTCTGTTTATAAAGAGAGAAGATCAGAAGACAGGTATTGAACCAGTCAGTCTCTCCAGGCATTGAAGTCTCTTAATGAGTCTTCATTCCCTGGGGGTGAACCAGACATAGAAGACGAGCCATTGGCAATTTTTTGTTTCTTCTAGAAGCTCTCTTTCTTCACTCGGTCATGCATGCATGCATACAGTATGTGTTCACAGTAAGGGTCAGGACTAATGAAGGCCAGGCTGTTTAATTAGCAGAACCCGGAGTGCAGCCTACTGGTGTTTGATGATGGAGATGGAGATGGGAAATCGGTCAGTGAAACACATTCTTTGGTCCAACTGATTAATCCCCCATGTGTGTGTTGTTGTTTTTTATATATATATTTTGGCAATAATCATGTAGCAATTATAGATATTCAGGGTGTTAATAGTGCTTTGATGGTTTTATTCATCTTGTATCACAGTGGTTTTAACAATGATTAAAAAAAAAGAAAAAAAAAAGGATGTGTTTATTTTTAAATAGTTGTGTTTAATTGTCCGAAAGATCTGCACAGTACCACATTTTCATTCTCTTCAAGATTAACACGATAAAAAAAAAAAAAAAAAGCTTCTTATGTTGCAAAGACATTGAAATGCTAAGCACTTGCCCTGTTATAAAGTGCCGACACTGGAGACTCCTTCCGTAGACTTTAACAACACATCAAATTACAGAAAGCTTCAGAATGTCACTTAAATTTTTTCTATTTAAAGTGAATTAAAAAGTACTCTGCTATAGATGATATCTAATTTGCTACAGATGCTTTGCGTTTATATAACTAAAAATATATCTATTTATAATAGCTTCACACACACACACACACACACACACACACACACACACACACACACACATATATATATATATATATATATATATATATATATATATATATATATAATGCGTAAGGGAACAAGGACATCTCAGGATATGGAGGGTTTGGGGATTGAGCTACACCTGCTGTGTGCTTATGAGCGAGCGAGAGAGAGAGAGAGAGAGAGAGAGAGCAGAGCTCGCAGGAGGAGCCCACCCACGCCTGTCTTTCGCTGAACCCCCTGAAGCGGGAGGGGGTGGGAAAAATGAAGACAAAGTAAACCAGAAAAAAAAAGAAGAAACAGAAATAAGAAAGTAATCTAGCCTGAGAATCCGATTAAGGGGGAATTTAATTTAAGCAGTGCACTATTTTCTCCTCCTTCTCTTATCGTCCACATTTTAAAAAGATTTTGCAGCTTCAGCCAGATTGCTCGTGTTATTTCACATACACCACCCTCCCTGGTATCTCACCCTGTTTCTGCTTAAATAATTGATCACTGACACTTTTTTTCCCTTCTAGCATGGAACAGATGATGTATGGAGGCTGTTCCTATTAAAGGCAATTATTAAATTCCGAAGAATACTCTGCTCACGCCCAGCGATCATATCCAAACAAAACGTTTTTTTTTCTTTTCTATTTTTTTCTTCTTTTTTTAAATAAAAACAAACACACAGACCAAATTATGCCAAGATTCACTTCTGGCAACTCCTGCTGACGTTGGCAGTCTCCATAATGCACCTATTTTGGTATATTCTCAGTAGGATCTAATGATGATGATGCTCAAAAACAGATGTGTTCACCTTATTACATGCACAATCCTAGTAGCTCTTTGTTCTATATTCTTATATAAACATAATACATATTGTAATATATTGTACATTATATTATACCATTATATACAAAATATAGGGCTGGATCATAACCATAAATTCTGGTGAGACAGGAAAACATAAAGCCTCAAGCTTAATTAAATCAAGTCTCTGAGCAGCCTAACTAAACCTATTTAAAACATGTGCATTGAAAAAGGGATACATGCTGTACCCTCCCCAATTATTTACAATATGCCAGAAATAGGGTCACTGAGATGCCCAAGAAGGTCTGATTCAGACTGAAAGCAAGTCTTATGAGCAAGTCTTGACTTATAAGATTAAAGAGAATAGATAAGAGAAGGTTGAAATAAAATAAAGGCATTTTCAAAGAGATAATAGAATCTAGGCAGCTGTGTTTTGAAGTCTGGATGCATCATTCAGGACAGGACAGGACTGTGAAATGGTGATCAGAGGGATGATAACAAACAATAATGAGACTCGAGCAGACCTGAGAGGGCAAACACTGAAGCACACAGGATCAGCTTTAATACTTGAAACAATTGAACCTGGAATCCATGAGAGGGTGAAAATGTGCCTCATTCTAGTACAACCCAGTATTATCACAGATATTGCTAATTCTAATGATACTGATTTAACATATTGTGCATCATTTACTGTATATATACGGTTATATATTGTTGATATAACTTAGTTACATTTCTAAACTTCATCATATCGACAATTACACAATTATACTATAAATGATATTATACCTAGCCAGCCAGCTAAGCTGGAAACATTTACATCAGCTACTGTTTTGGCCAAACCTGCGATGACATTGTATCCAAATACATGTACAGTACTTCAATATGGAGTCGGTCTCCCTTTTGCAACTATAACAGATTCCACTCAGCTCGGAAGGCTGTCTACAAGACTCTGGAGTGTTTCTGTGGGACTCCGTACCCATGAATTCTTTAGAGCATTTATGAGGTCAGGCACTGAATCCAGTCTTCGTTCCAGTTCATCCCAAAGGTGCTTGATGGAGTTGAGGTCAGATCTCAAGTTCTTCCACACCACATCTCCATAGTCTATGTAGTCATGTTGGAATAGAGAAGGGCCTTCCCCAAACTGTTGGCAGAATGTTGGAAGCAGAGCGTTGCCCAAGATGTCTTGGTATGCTGAAGTGCTGGGATTGACTTTTACTAGGGAGAAGCGGTCTGATTGAAAGACCCGAAGTTAATAATTAACAAGTTTGGGCGAATACTTTTGCTCATATAGTGTATGTTATTTGATTATTTAGCTTCGTCAGTAAACTGTCACAATAAGAAGACTGGAAATTGATTCCAGGCAAATCAGTATCTGAATTCATAACTGGGCATTCATAACAAACAACAATCCTAGCATGAATCCTGACATCGAGCTTCGAGAAGATGCTGGACATGATTGTTTTTGAAAGTTAGAAGGATGACCCTACAAATACAACCTAGAAACAACAAAATTGTAATCTATATTTGTAGTCTATGCCGATTAATATTCGGTAATTTGTCACATGTACTATCCTACATATCCCAGTTAAGACGCTGGTGTCAGAGCACAGGGTCGGCCAGGATACAGTAACCACTGAAGCAGATAGGTTTAAGGGCCTTGCTCAAGGGCTTAACAGTGGCAGCTTGGCGGTGCTGGGGCTTGAACCAGCAACCTTCTAAGTGAACAACTCGGCACATTAACTGATTGGGCCAACACTGCCTCGTCTTAACATTCGTTTGCGCAATGTTTCGACCACATCCATGTTTAGCATTTTGATTGGAGATTTGGATGGATAGAACAGCATCTCGTAGTGTTGCCATGCTACGTCTTTGTGCTTAATTATAATACCGTGAGGTGCATCTTAGCCCCCTAATTACTCCAATCACTGTAATATGGTGTGACATAGCATTCAAACTATGTCACATCTGGTCTCACAGAACAGATGTTAAGTGAATTTTTTTGTTCACCCTTTTGTCTGCTTTCCAAATTAATAATTTTTGTAATTTGTCATAAATTGTTGTTGCCCTGTGATTTTTGAGGTCTCATTGTTATGTTGCTAGTGGTCTAGCAGTAATTCGCGCTATACTCATGCTGTATTGACATGCTTTCAAATCCCACTCAGATCGAAGGTTGGGTATTAATTTTGAAGTTGTTTTTGCAACACTGTGTTAGGGGCATTTGCTTAGTGTTGTTCCACCGTCATGTAATCAATGCTGCCATTTCATCAAAGTCATTGTAACCTTCAAATACAAAAAATAAAAAAACAATACCAGCATTGTCCCAATGTATATAACGTTGCCAAATTAACATCACCATGACGTTTTGACTCCTGCTGGGATACGGGGCGAAAGGCATGTGTGCGTTCTCTCGTTATGACGATAAGAATAAAGAAGCATGAATACTTGGACTAATCAGGGGAAAAAATACACAATAGGTGAAAAATAATGGTGACACACTAGGGTGATAACCAGTGACAGGACAAGAGAGGAGACAAGACATGACTCAAAACAGGAGGCACATGGCAACGAAAAGCAAACGCTAGACAATATGGAAAAGTGTTTGGTGCTGCAATCTGTATTATTGGGATTGGGAAATTTGTGACATGACCTCTGGAGCGCTGCATACAACTGTTACTGTCTTAATAATTCTAGTTAGCAAAAAATTTGTTATGCTATTCATAATAAATTGTTCATTGGCTGAAATAATGCATCAGTCTGAAATTGTATGCGGTTTAAACTCCTTTCTCATTTGCTTCCTCTCTGATCTTGGTGCACAGCAGGTGCTGGTACCGACTTGCTTGGAATGAACGAGTAGATAAAGCCTGCATTGTTAGCGTTGTTCCTTTGCTGTATGTATCGGAGAGTCAGAGCATGCGCTCCTTCTGTTCTTACACAATGGCTCCTTTTAGCTCTGGGCTTTGGATGACCCAAACACAGTGGAGAGTGTGTACGAATTTGGCCCAAGCGTGTAAAGCCCTTAGGCAGTTTCTCTCTTTCTGGCTTACCGAGACCCTTTTTTACTCCAATGTTCCTTGTATCATGATGTAGGATAGAAGAATAGAGGATAAAACCAAGCTTAAGAATTTGTTTGTGCTGCGTATACAGGATGCTTAATACCGCACTGCACCACGTTCCCTCAGCCACGAACCTTCAGAATTGCTCGACTGGTTCCACTATCTCTCATCGACATGCATGTTTTCTGTCCTGGCTACTAGCTGGTGGAATGAACTCGTCTGTACGGCTAAGTCACCGGCAATCTTTAACTTAGTGGATAAGAGCGTCTGCCAAATGCCTAAATGTAAATTGTTATCTAAATGATATATGTAACAAGGGACATTGTTTTTGAGCATCACACCATTATGTACATATGGAACATTCCATGGGAAGGTTTCCCACTGCATCGTCAGGTCAGGGCTGAGTGCAGACAGTTCTTCCACACCAACCATTTGTTCATGGAGCGCGCGTTGTCATTCTGGAGCACATTTGGACATCTTAGTGCCAGTGAAGGGAATTCTTTAAGTAGACAAATTGTGTGCAATTGTTTGTCTCCAACAATTTTGGGAAGAAGCAGGTCAACATTGTCAGGTGTCCAAATACTTTCGCCATATTATGTAGATAACTTTAACATGAATTATAACCTTTCCACATGCACTAGTGTTTTGTGTGTGTGTGTGTGTGTGTGTGTGTGTGTGTGTGTGTGTGTGTGTGTGTGTGTGTGTGTGTGTGTGTTTGAACCATCAATAATTATAAGATTTGCAATTACCCCGACCTGTATGATTTATCTTTACCGCTGCACAGTGACAAATAGGCCTGTCGAAACAGTTTGTGGGAAATAAGAACTATTTTAAATGTAGACATGGAAACTAAGCTCCTCGGTTTGTTTACTTCATGCAAGACTGTCTGATCGAATTCTCTGGTGCGCCCCCTACTGGATTCCTCCGGTAACATGCAGCATGTAGGCAAGTATCTGAACAAAATACGCTTACAGCAAGACTATGCAAATGCATGGTTTATCGACAAGTATATAACATGAAAATAACAATCGTTACCAAATAAAAGCGTGAACTAAACAACATTTTGAGAAATTTCTAGCAAGCTAGCTCTGATATATATCGCACTGCTACATGATAAAAATGATGGTACTTGCTGGAAAGGCTACAATATATTAAAAATAATTTGGCTACTACCAGAAATTCAGTTAAGCTAGTTATTTTTAAGGGATTTTTTTCTCTTGCCTTAGGATACAAAATAAATAAATAAATGAATAAAAAAAAAGAAAGAAAGAAAAAAAGAAAGAAAGAAAGAAAGAAAAGTCATGTGATCAACAGACAGTGGCCAAAATTACAGTAGTACATTTGGTTGTACACCATTTTTGTCCCTGTTGCAGCCAAATCAAATGACTCTCAACTCCACAAAACTGTGGACTAATCTAACCAAACCAACATGGTTAATTCACTGAAATCTGGATTTTTAGAATAAAAGAAAAAAAAGAAAGAAACAAACTCCCAACTTCCCGCAAATTACCCCGGAACTCACGCCGTCTGTCGGTGACATGGAGAAGACTCGGGGTGTGTCCAGGAATGACCCTGTCCTCCTCGCCCTGGGAATGATGGGAAGGCTCCTTCGATACTTCTCCAGATGTTGAGGGCTTCAGCAGCTTCTGGCCTGTTTTAGTCTCATCTAAAAGTGAAGTGATGTACTGTAAAAGGTTTCTTAAGGCACGTTTTGTGGTAATAAACTGATTTAAGGCATAAAGTTAATATTTAGACAGAGATGGTTTTGACAAAATGTGTTTTTTCACAAATGTAACATCTGCACAAGGAGTATTAGTTTAACCACAAATTCCTAAAGAGGCAGCAATAAGTCACAATGTTGGTGGAAATGTGATTTGTTTTGACTCTGCCTTGGATTTTCAACACACCATACCGACAAGATGTCCAGACATTAACATTAATTATAAATTCTATAACAGCAAACTGCCAATGCTTGCGAGCCCGTCCAGTCGGATCCCATAGAAAAGCCAATGCAACAGAAATTGCTGAAAGAAGTCAATGCTGGCCACAACAGAAAGGTATCCCAACACCGGATGTACCACATATCGTTGCACACCGGCCCAACCTAAGACCGCCGACCTGGCATCTAAACTCCATAGATCCCAGTCAGATCCAGCGCCCAAGGACAAACAAGACTGATCCACAGAAACCTCAGCCCATAACACACAGCACCCAATGTCTTGGTGCCAGACACCACAGCACACACACGCCCAGAGTTCTTGTATAGTCATGCCCTGAGGGTCTAGAGCTGGCACAAGGGAAACCCCCACAAAATAAGGGGTATGATGTTTTGCATTGTAATGGTATGATCGACCGGTGTATATTCCCACTATCTGGTGCCACCCAGTAGAGGTTTCCTTTTAAGACTGGTTTCTCTCAGAAGTCATCAAACAAGCATGTGTTTTTTTAGCCACCTTCTCCTCTGGTTAAATGAACAAATGAGATTGAATTGAATGAAACGACTTAATCCTTCGTAGACTTGCTTGCACGTTGGTATCAAGTTCCCTTTCGCAAATGTTCAGGACTTTTTCAGAAATGTTTCCTGTGACTTAAAGCAGAAAACCAAAGACTTCAAACACAGTACAGTGATGAGACTCTCAGGGAGCAAATTTGCTTGTTTTTAACTACATGTAAGTGCATGCATGATGGCTGCCTTTTGTGTCCTCCATTCATTTGGAGCGTAGCTTGTGCACATCCTTTAAAAAAATTCACGTGAAGTACCCACAAGATGCAAGATGCATGGAAGGCCTTGTCCACACGTAGCCGGGTATGTTTAAAAACGGTGATTTTTCTCTGCGGTTTTCGCCTTTTGTCCACACGCAGACGGAGCTTTTGGAAAACGCCATCCAAAGTGAAGATTTGGTGTTGTGTGGACAGGGGACACGGAGATTTCGGCATGTTGTAACGTCACCTTGTGCCGATGATGTAATCGTCTGTGTGCTCGTCTCCTTGATTTGGTGTCAGCTTTGTTTATGAGGATATTTTTATTTTATGGCCTTAAGTGCTGACATGGAAGCTAAGCTCATCAAGTTTGTTTATTTCATGCAAAACAGTTTGATTGAATTCTCCCCGGTGTGCCCCCTGCTGGAATCCTCTGGTAACATGCATGATAAATAGTCAAGAATGTGAACAAATAGACTCATGGGATTGCCTGGTGACTACGTAAATGCATCCTTTAACAGCAAGTATATTTTTGTCCTTAGTTGCAATAAAGCATTTGATTGTTGCAAATGTTTTAAAGAAGGCCTTATGTTCGTGAATGACCATCCCGGCTCAGGTGGCTCAGAGGCCTCTGCAATCTTTCCCATGAACATTCAGCGAGTGGAACGCTTCTTACTTCTCCAAGACGCTAAACTTAGGAAGAGACGTGTCTACCTGTGGGAACTGTACACATAATCATTCACCAACACCACTTGTCCTACACAGTCCTGACCTCGCTCCAAGCCATTTCCACATATTTGGGCCATTAAAGGAGTTCCTGGGAGGCCAGAGTTTCAGCTGTTGAGCAGGCAGTCTGATCACGTCTAGGGAAACTTTCTACCTTGATGGTCTCCAAGCACTAGTGAAACACTGGGGGTGTAGCAGGGGATTAAGGGAGGTTTTTTACTCATAACTGTGTTCTGTTACACTGCACAATTAAAAGTCCCACTTTGACTTGAACGCCCCTCAAGTTAAAAAAGAATTCAAATGTATTCATGCTATCTGGGAAAAAATGCAAACAA